>JAVCKT010028094.1:0-21996 GCA_032273925.1 Rhynchotus rufescens | reverse complement strand
ACATGATTATTCAAATAGTTTGAAAAGAGCTTTCAAAAGATTAAATCTGCCTGCAGAAATTGATCAGTGTTTTTTTTTCTTTCCAGAGGAATGGGAAAAATGCCTTCCACTTGTTCAATGTGAAATAAAAATAAATAAGAGAATCAAAACAAAAACGTTTGGAGTTGATTCTAGAGTATCTAAAGACGTGAATGTTATTAATATTTATGACATCAAATATTAGTTATATTTGATGTTTAACGAAGACTTCTGTGTTTCCTTGGAAATAGTTGTTTTATTTTGTCATAAATATAGAGCCAGTCTTATTAATAAAACAAAATATCATAAAGGAAAACAAAGTACAGACTGAAGGTTCTGCTAGTTCTTTCAGGATTTGCATTCTGCCATGTTATGTACTTATTTTTGATGCCTTTTCACTTAAATTATGAGCTTGGGGAAAGAGAAGAAAAAAAACTTGAGTGTAAAGTTTAAACTGTGTATGAGAGAGATGTTTGAAGCTGGATTGCCTCATCTGGGGAAAAAATAGAGCTACTACAGCATGCACTTGCAAATTACTTCTCAGTGCACAGATACAATTCCCCAAGTGACCACCGTGAGCATTACCAGCTGTTGGCACAGGCCTGCCAGCCCGCACTTCACCCCTCTGTAACCTCTGTGGTTAAGAGAACACAGGATGGGCGAAGAATTAATGCCCTTTCTCCAATTAAGGAGCACTAGGCTCATTTACCAACATATTTGCAGACTTCCAAGGTGTCCATTAGGTCTTAGAAAAAAAGCAAGGGGCTCCCAGAAGATCACACAATGATCTCCCTATACCTAGAGTGAATGAGACCTAGACAACCTTGCAGGCATTTGTAGACCCTCTTCTCCAAACCTGCAAGGAGAGGATTTTGCAACACCACATGTTCCTCATTTCTGAGCCACTACCTATGTGTTTTTTTCACTTTCATGACACCTTGACTCCCTGGTTGCCTGCTCCCCACAAAGAAAACTACATTTCCAACCCCACATGATGTTGTGCTATAAGCACATCAGCGCTTGTGAAGAATTCAATGTTATGGTAGTAAGACTCACAGCAGTATCTAAAACTGAGAAAATAACCTCTGGAAAGCATGAACCTCAAGTTGTAAGAAGTCTACGAAACTAAAATTGCACAGATCTGACTGATAAGCTTTGGATGACATGAATTTATCACAAAGTGCCTATATAAAAACTAATTGCCTGAAGGAAGTTCACCAAAAGGCCAACTCTTGCTTTGAGTTGCAAACCCTTGCTTTGGATTACATCCTAGAAAGCTGAGCTGACAAAGTTGGGAGTAAAAAGAGAGTGTAAAAGCTCTTGCCAGGTTCAATCTCACAGACCCAAAGCTTCCTGGGACCTCAGAAGCCAGAACAGGAGAAGACAACTCCAGTCCGGAGTGCTCCTCACAGTTTGCCGCAGCCCCTGCTACACAGGGCCACTCAATGCCAGACTCCACGCTGCAGGGACAGTGTGGCCTTCAGGAGCCAGCACTGCTTGACATTTACATTTATCTATGTATTTTATGTCTTCTTTCTGAGTGAACAGAGGCCTTTTTGGGGTTGGCACCTTATGTAAATTAGAATGCAGGAATAAATTGGGAAGCTTATTTAATTATCCATGGAGAAAGGAAGCATGACACTTGATTTGAATAGGAAAATCATTTTGTGAATGGATCAAATTCCAGTAAGGAAAGATGCTGCACCTGCAGTACACACTTAGCCTGATGACTTCACCAAGAACTTGTTAGCCATTACACGTATTGCAGTCTTTAAAATATAATTGATTCGTTACATAATTCCAGCAGCAAGGTACAAGAAACATGTATTTTCTTTCTGAGGCAAAATGTAGTAAGCTGCAACTCTGCCACGGTAGGGAACATTACAGTCACTAAATGTTACATAGTCTAGACTTTAATGCTTACATTTGACTCTGCATTTCTGTAAATACGAGCAAGACCTGAATTACTGAGGCAAAAGAAGTCATGAAGTACCTGTCTATGAGGGAAGATTACAAGGAACTGAACTGAGGTACAATCCATCTGTCAGTTCTCAATGTGAGATATTTCACCAGCATAACTAAATTAAGCCAAAATTTGGACTCTCTTTCCCACTTTTTTTTTTTTTTTTTTTTTTAAATAGTCAACTGGTTTCTGGATACAACGTTGACAGCTCATTTTGTCTGTCATGAAGCAAATGTTGATAGGTATAAATGGATACGAAATCTTGTATTACTGCTCTGTTTAAAAACAAAACAAAATAAACAGGTCCAGAAATCTGCCACTACATAAAATCTGCTTGGGAAGAATCATAGGAAATGTATGTCCTTCTGTAAATCAAATTGTATATGCAAAAGTAAAGCTGCAGTACAGTAGCCTTATAAGTTCATGCCTAACTGGGATGAAAAAGAGGTGGCAGTTTGCACGGAGTAGGTAAGTTAATTGTGGAATTGGGTATTTGTGTTATATCCTGGCTGCGGGTGTGCAAACTCCTTTGTATGTACGTAGGGATATTCCTGGGTTTTGTTTTGTTTTTAAAATGTCCTGGAAATTAAACTGAACTCTCACACCGAATCAATTTAAAATAAAAGACTTGGTATGGCTTTACTTGTATATCTTTCTTATGCATTTGTCCAATCAAAATGATAATGTAGACAAACTGTGGACTGCAAAGTGTATTATCCAGCCATATCTCATTATTATGCAAAAAATCAGATATTCACAGCAACTGTCTCATCTATTTATTGTTTGGTTACTCATCTGGAAATTTTAATACTTTCTTCAGGGGCAGGGGCTGGCAATAAAAAAATAGATCTATATATCAAACCTTTAACTTCCAGCCATCATTGTGTGCCATAATACAGATGGAGTAGCTATCAACTCTCTTTACTGTGTTGGTTTATTTACTTCAACCAAGAATACAGATTTAAAGAGGATAAAGTAACAAGTTCTACTGAAAGCTATATTTTCATATTCTAAAGTGGAAAAAAATAACACATAGGATAACAAAATCAAATGTAACTAATATGCAGCTATGTGGCTAATTATTTACTACCATATGCCTGTTCTTTAATACCTTAAAACCTACCTTTCCCCCCCTCATCAAGTACAGCAGTGGCACTATTGGAACAGACCAGCTCCCGCTACCAAGCCTGCATCTCCCTGCATAGGTCTCACCATGGCTACCACAACAACATTATCCAGCAATTCCATTTTGATCCTCAGTGTAGCAAAGCACTTAAGCGCTGGGTCCCTTCCAAGCACCTGACTATTCCTATTGCAATCTCCAGTGGATTTACACAAAACTTTTCAAGGGGTTGCAGTCCAGGAGCTGTGATTTTGATATACAGGTATACAAAACTTCTGGGAAGCGTCTATATAGCCAAGTTTCTTTCTTGTCCCTGATTTCAGCATCAGCAACTGCAGCAATAGCAACATGGTGCTGGTGCTTCTACAGCTTCAGATACCACATGCCAGTAATATCAAGAGAGGATTCCGTTCTTGTGAAAACTGGGAGAGCTCCATTTTAAGCTCATTGCAGCTCACGCCCCAACCACACATACAATGACTGCCTTCCTCCTGCCACATCTAAATCCTGCTCTCTGGTGCCCTGTGACAACTTGCATATCCTGCCACACCTTGTGACACTTTTTGAAGAGCACTGCTGGCCTCAGAAGCTGCCAGCTCTTTTTTGATACCCATTATATACATCTTCAGGTTGAAGATGTGCTGTGAATCCCTCAACTCTCCCTGTGTGTTAGAAATACTTTCTGCAATGCACACATTCCTTGGCTGCATACTTTGGTGCCTCAGCCCCACATTAAGCTTTGTGGGGGTTGAATCCCCTCACAAACTGAGCTGATTCCAGTAGTAACTCAGTGCATCTGGGGCTTGGGTTTTTACTGAGAAATACCATATAGCAGCTACCATGCTTGGCCAGCAGAAACAGGATACAATGGCTAGCATGCTCAGGCAGGGCATGTGCTTGCCACCGCGCCAGAGGACAAGGCAGTGCAGGCCTGAGCACTTGCTGCGACCGCTGCAAGAGCCTTGGGGAAAAGATGGCAGAAATACAGAGAGGAATCCCTTAGGTAAACAATGCTGTTAACAAGAGAACGTTTCTCTTGACTAGCACATGTTCCACATAATTCATACATTTTGGTTCAGTTTAATTATACAAATTATAATTTATTAAAAACATATTTTGGAAAAAATGGGAAAAAATAATACAAGAAGTGTATTATTCAAGAATAACCAAATTAAAACAGAAACTTAGGTGGAAAACTGCTGTCACATAGCTTTTTAGCCACTTTGCCACACAGAGCCTCTTTCACCTGCAGTGGGACCGGCTCAACGAAAGCTATAAAACCTGGAGAGTTATTCCCCTTGCTGCACACAGATGGTTACAGTGACTGGAACTCAGTGTCAGCACATGCTACCTTTACTGTGGTAGCTGGCTCAGACTGGCCATGCACCTGGGAAAAAGGGAAATCCTAGGAGCAAGCACGGAGTGATTTTTTAAAAATAAAATCTTTATGAATACTAACATATTCTGGTGTAATCCAGGTTCTTCTTGCTTACAAATATGGAACAATAGAAAATTTAATTTCCACTCACTGATTTTTATTTATTTAACTGATTAGTCACCATAAAATTTAGAACCTAAGTAAAATCATGGTGAAGATGAAAAACTTGTTCCCTGCACTTGCAAGTACCACTGAGGCCATCTCTGTGTCTTTGCACATTGTCAGTGAAATCAAATTCTTTGTCTGTCCAGGTATCTGAACACACAGAATAACCTGAGGCTCCAAACTGTGCTTTTAAACTAAGGAATATCCCACTCATTCCCTTCTGCTTTGAAAGCCGCTAGCAGCTCTGGCACGCCGGTACAATCTAGGCAGAGCACAACCAACACCACAGAATACTGCAGTGTGTTATCATCACCCATTTCATCTACGCTTAATTGTCAAGTGCTGCTTAAAATCAAACACAAAAACAAAAGAAACCACATATACCTTTTACGTAAATTTCAATAAACACAGAAGTTTTTTTCTTTTCCATAGCTTTTCTTTGTTGGAATGAGACAACAATAATTACTGTAGTTTCACAATAAAAGCTAGGCCTTTTAGGCCAATACACAAATACCCTATTTGTTTAGTCTTGATGCTCTTCTCTAGAAGTAATCCCAAAAGAAAGGCTGGCCTTGCCTCAAGAGGCAGCTAGGGGCTCTGGAAAAGTTGCTGCGTTTCTTACAACAATTCCAATAGCATTGCTTGAAAATGGTTGAGAAACATCCAGTGATTGATGGGATTCTTATTAGCTATTGCTTCTATTTATCCTAACTTCATCTCAAGTGCAGTTACTTATAAATTATTTAACTGCTGATATTCGCTATCTTTTGTCTAATTATTAAATAAATAAAAATCATTTAACTGCTGATATTCACTGTCTAAAGGAGCTGCTTTAACCTAGCTCCTTTAACATAGCCTAGATAGGAACAAAATACTGCCCTGAATAGAGATCACTGATTTCTGCTCAGCACAGTGCATCTGAACCAACAGCTTTGGTATGTCCTGCAAGTATTAACTTTTATGAAAGAAGGAGCCTATTTGAAAGTTACACTGGCACATTTGTGGCATCCTCCAGGAGCAATGCCAGGCCTGTCCCACTGCTTCCACAAACCACTTCATTCCTTATCACACATACTAGCGCTTCCATGTTGAAGTAAGACCCACAGAGAAAGCCAGATAGAGAGGCGGTGGGCATGGATAGGCCTCCAGAAGTCAGGTTGTAAGAGAGACGATACCAGGAAAAAAGGCTTCTCAAAACATATGTTAGCTGAGAGTAGAGCCTGTATAGCCTCCAGGCTCCAGGAGGCAGACAAGCCTACGGCAAATAGTGACATCAAGCAACGACTGAAAATACACAGGAATCAAAGCCATGAAGAGCAAAAGCCTAAGCTGTGGATTCACTCACAGAAGTGCAGATCAGATTAAATCTATTCCAAAGCATGTACTGAATCCATCCTCCAAAGAGGAGACAGAGAAAGATGAAACGTTTATATGACAGCAAATCAGTATATTTCAACTTACTAAAAAATCTAGCTCTGTTTACGCAGGGAAAAAGTGATTGCATATTATGAGCATACAAATGCTTTTCACGGTGATAGATGACCAGACTTTGCTTCCTCTTAGAAAATGTTAAAAGCCAACTGTTGCTAGTGAAAGTCCTCAGAAAAAAACTAAGAATAAAGTCCATCCACAAATATTTAAGTAAATCTTAAAAGTTAAATTATAGACTTATATACAGTATACCAACCATTTCTTTTTAAGGCAAGCATCAAATAAAAGAACATATCCATGTAAAAATAGTTTGGATGCATAACAGCATGAATATTCCCCTCTTGCATGGAATTTGACCAGGTAGATTCCCATACAGATCACAGAAGGGGTTTCTGCGGTAGAAGGTATCAATACGAATAACTGCATGGGGCAGGGATTTGTCCAGAGGCAGCACCACTGAAGAAACAAACAGCACATTTACTTTTATGGACTTTGGACTGTACCCAAAGGGTGCAAAAGCAACAAACAGCCCAAGTGAGACATCGACAGGAGAGAGCTATAGGGGCAAAGAGAAGGACCCGCATGTAGCAGCACTGACCAGGAACAGAGCTCACAGTCGTGTTTTGGGCAGACTCCAGAGGCAGGTGTCGGGATGCAGGGAACAGGAGCATCGAGGCAGGCAATCTGCACTGCTTTCTGCCATCCTGCTGCTTTTTACCTGAGCAATTAGCTAGTCTCTCAGCTGGTGAACATACAATGACCATATTTAATTCTTTGGATTCTATGAAGCCACAGAAGTCTTAAAACTGCCAACAAGAGGTATACAGCAAGAACAAAAGAATATACTCCAGTAAAAGGAAAAAATAAAGGGCATACAGATTTCATATACAGGGCCAAGGATAAAATGCCTGAGAATTATTATCACAATTATTATCATACCTTCCATTCAAGGATCAGAATCAAATCAGTCATTTCACCTCTGCTGCTACTCCTGCAACTAAGTTACTGGTGCTGTCAATATCACAAATTCTTCCAGACGAAAATAAAACTGTAACTTTGACTTTTTATGAACTCATAATTTTGAAGGGATCTAAAGCTGTTTTGAAAAAAACATTATTATGGACGTAGATAATTTTGCTGGTTTAACTGAAGTGAAATACTAAGTGGCGTATCATTTGAAATGATCCGCTCATCTTTGTTTTAAAAATTACCAATATTAAACATTTCTCTAATTTAATTCCCTCAAGACTCCCTGTCCTTTTCCTGCATGCCGGCCTTTGCCTTCCTGGCAGAACCATAACTTTCCACTGAGGAATCTAATTTCTTAGTAGTGCAACAGAACACAAACATTTTTCAAATTTCCAGTGATAGTGAGGGAAGGTTGCTCTGTGTATATACTACTTAAATGAATTAAAGTAACTCGGATGTGTGATCTCTCCAGACAAAGATGAAGGTTACATAGTTTAAGGATGAAATATAGACCATCCTGTATAAAACCACTGTGTTGCAGTTTAATTAAAAGAATTCATTAAAGTCGTGCCCCATCCAAGGTAATTAGTATGCATAATTTATGCTTTCCCTAATACACAAGGGCAGTAGCCTGTATAATAAACTCAAGCTAACCTTAAGTGGAAGAGATTGAATGGTCAGATGTTTATTTAGCTCAGGTTTGCTCAAGAGCTAAGGTTAAAGAGGTGAAATTCAGTTACAGTTAATTAATTTCTTCGATTTTCTTCATAAAATGCTGCCTATCCAGCAGGACAAAAGAGTTTTTTTTTTTTTTTTTTTTTTAAGGAAAGATACACATAAGTGTCTCTTGCCCCTATCATTTACCAGAACACAGAGCCCTTAATGATATATATGGAATTTGCAGCAAGAATTTGACTTGGAGGAAAGTTCCCCTGAAAATTTCCAGCAAGTAGCAAATCTAGCAGAAGTCTCCCCAACAGGAACTCTCCAAGGTGGAGCTTCATGCCAGCAGCAGGTGTTTACACCCAGGTGTAGTTTCTGGGCCATCCTCAGCTATTGCCTTCCTATTGCCTACTTCTCCCAGCTTCTGCTTCACGCTGGGGACTGGCATCTCTTTGGTTGTGCAGCCTTACTGAAAAAACAAATTAGGAGAGTGAAGCAACTAGACAAAAATAAAGCAACACAACATTCTCAGCTGGGATGTACTACTTCCCTTAGGGTTCAGTTTGCAATATGCCTACATACACTATCACACCAGAATCACTGAGGGGGCCACCACAAAGAGATCAACAGTGCCTTGAGCTGCTGGTACGAGCAAAGACTTCCCTATCCTTGTCACGACCCACTGAGCACTGTGCTGCAGCAAGCATCTGTTCCACATAGGAGGGACAAACACCTCCTCTTTACACAACTCGTTAAGCTGGAGCTATTCTGCTACACTTCCCGAGTAACACAGCCCCCTAAACCCTAGGCCCTGCAGCTCAAGCCCTGAATGTCACCAGTGTCCTTGTGACACACTGTTGTGCCCTCACATGAGCATGTTGAGGCCAGGCCTGTAGCTTGTGGGTCCTGCAAAAGGACAAGAGGGATGTCAGGTTGTGCTTGGGAGTAGGGGGAGAAGAAATGGGAGACAGGCTCTATTGCCTTGGAAAGGATTTGTCACTCTGGTAGAGAAATGTGGAAAAATAGTGCTGCTACCAAAGACCCCAAAGACTTTGGGAAAGAACAAGACAACAGGGCATACCAGAGATCTTTTTAGCTCCAGCTCCTTTCTCAGACAGCAACGAGGCTGGGATGCTTAGGAAGGACCACTGAGCAGAGGCTACACTACTGGTACGTGAAACAAGGTGCAAGAGCTGCATCACAGCAGCCACAGTCACATCTGCAGTGAGATGCAGCGCAAGTCTGGATTTTTACAGTACAGATGGAGGAGGCCAGATGGGTAGGTGAGTGAGAATATTTTGCAATGAGAAAAGGCAGTACTAAAGCTGAAGGGCTCCAGAAGTTCTGAGTAAAAAAAAAAAAAAAAGATATGCTGCTATATCTCTCTTGACTTTATTTCCTGTGGTTTATTCATCAAAAGAACAACAGAAACATTCATTCATGTCAAAAGCTAGTAGAGAAACAGCCTGAGCCAGTGCGTCTGAAATACAAGTTTCACTTTGATGGAGGGAAAATCCTTATTCAGTAACTTATTGCCTCCTACACCGAGAGATTTTTCCCCAACTCTCTCGTTGTCCTCCTCCCCATATTTGTCTCATCCACTCTTATATCTCCCCCCAATCTATATTTACATAGAAATCTTCTTATTTCCAGTCATTTAAAAAAAAAAAAAAAAAAAAGCTGTGGACGACTGCCATTTCTACTGCAACTTGAGTAGAGAAATTCATGGAAGCAAGCAGGAAGCCTCTATACCTCCATGGGTTTCAGATTAGGCCTAACACAGGGTGTTTAACTTCTATTTCATTTTTGCTCTCTTCAAAAATAAAGGACTTGCCCCAAGGCACACAAATTTGCAGCTGGAATCAGGTCCCTCTGTACTGTTTAATCCACATGGCAACTTCCTTCCTAAAGAGACACACGTGAGTGAATAGCTCTAAAAACACAGGAGACCAGAGTCATCTCTGCACATTTTTTTTGAGCAGAACAAAGCCATTCTGATATTATCTACAGTAATTTTTAGAATTTTTGCTCCAAAATACATGAATAATACTCAATTAGATGTCTGTACTGGGGTCTAGGTATTTGTACTGTGCTGTATCACTAAAGGGCTTTCTATTGTACTTTCTTTGTGCACTAGTCAAAAAGCAAACTTTCTCTATAGGGTTTGCTACAATTTAGGGAACTCACTTTTCAGACTCCGAACAGCTACAGAACTCATTACAGAAAAGCTGGGGTTGAAGGCACCTCAAGTCCAAACCTCCTGCTCAAGCAAGGTTAGCTAAAGTGGGCTGCCCAGGACAGCTTCCAGGTGGTTTTTGCACATCTCCAGATATCCAGACTCCACAGCTGCTCCAGGCAATCCATTCCAACGTTCAGCCATCCTTGCAGCGAACAACTATGTTTTTGTGTTCAAGTAAAATTTCCTGTGTTTCAGTCTGTGTCTATTGCCACAGCTTTGGGTAACAATCCACATGTAGGATTAAACATCTTCTACTGCTGCATTCATGCATAGGAGAAGAATTAATAAGAGTCATCCTGTAGAGCTAATTGATGAAGTATGGAAGGCCAGAACTCAATCCTACTGAAAGTTCTGGCAAAGACCGGCTATATTTTGCTCTTAAGGAAATTGAATCTATGTTGATTGAAATGGATTTACTAGAGCCAACAAAGATCTGCCTGCCTTTGGATCAAGATACTCAGTTCACGCAAGTCCTACAGCTTCTGCCAGTATCACACAGCTAACCTTAGTCCTATAATCCTTAAATAAAGAGGACAATAGGAATCTGTGGATATAAAGACTTGTTTAAGCCTTCTGGAACATACTGCAAAAGAGAAATGCCAGCTGTGAAAGTATGGCAAATATAAAAATACTATTTGTCCTAACCACATTCTGACATTTTACTTTCTATAAAAATTCTGTAAACGTTTTTCACTAAACTGCAATCAAGTCAAAATGAGAAGGAAAATGACACACAGGACTGTATGTGCACTTGCTTGCATGAAATGCATGAAGTGACCTGTATGAATTTTTGTCATACAAACAAGGAAGAGATACAGCAGAAGTATCCAATTTCCAAGACAAGTCACAGCCAACTAGAACAACTTGCATTTCTAATATTAAATACTGAAAAACTGACATAATTATCACTTAAAATAACCACACTACATTTATTTTTCCAAAAAACAAAATGTCAGGTGGATTTGAAAAAGCACATTTGTGAAAATTCCTCAAGAATTTTGAAGCAGAAGAGAGGCAAATTTTATAATGAAGAATCCAGAATTCTGGTATTAAACTAGAATCTTGCTCACTCCATCAAAAATACAAAGAGATTACTGCATTAGACAGAGAAATTCACTACACAGAGTTAAGGTGCAGATCACTGATTTCCACAGAAGATTATTAAAACTAATGCAAAGTTTAAATGGCTTGTTTCTTGTTTCTGTATAAGAAGAAATAAAAGAGCATATGGATCATACTATGAGTATGTCCCAAAGCCAAATGTTCAGACACTCACACGTTTGGAAGCATCTGAATTGGTTTAGGTCAAAGAAAAAAAAGATCCAATAAGAAAACAAAAGCAGAGCAATAAGTTTTAATCTGCATGAATTTCACAGTTATGAAACTGAACCTTAGTATAAACTGTAGAACATAATATTTTAGCTCTATTATTAAGGACTTAAAACTTGTTTCTAGATTTGCAGTCAGATTTACTACTGAAGTAAACATTTACTCCTGAATGAACAACTTCATTAATCTTTTTTTTTTTTAATTTTAATTTTAATCTATTTATTACCTTTGTTGTAACATTTTGAGAGGCAATTTCACCCTTAAAGAGCATAAAGCTTCCCTTTGGAAGCCGCTGCCCCCCACCTCCTCATCCCAACACTGCCATCTAGTTCCCTCCCAGGGCTTTTAATAACATGGCACGTGTCCAAAGCTTTATCAGTGTCAATTCACAGGGCACTTCAGTGTGTCAGAGGGTGCTCCATGTATTAAGACACATATTTCTCTTTCTTGTACTCTATTTTTAAGCTTAATTAAAAATGACGCACAAATTGATGCTACTGTGAATATAATGTTTATCCAACAAACAGATTCCTTCAAGGCAGAGATGCACCAGCAAATACAGCTTCATTAAATTTACAAAATTATACATCATCTGAATTTTAGAACTCAAGTACAGTATCAAATGTCCCAGTCTTGAAAAAAACACTTATTTACGTGCTTAACATCAAGTATGTAAACAGATCCAGTGTATTTAATGCTGGGAATTAAACTCCTGCATGATCTTTCAGAATCTGGAACAATGCTATTTACCAACCCAGTCCAGGGTGAATATGTAAAGACATTTACATCAATCTTTATCCATTTCAATTATAAACAAAGGTAATATCACAGTCAGCCATACATTTAGCATTAGATGGCACATATCTGGGCAGACCCGAGAAGCTGCAGAATAAATATTGATATATTAAAACAGAGTCTATTACTCACTTTCTGAATAAACCACTGATTTTAATTTACTTACAATTTTGCAGCAGCATCTTTTCAAAGAGGAAATTACATTTTTACATATCAGAGCAAATCACAAAGCCAAAATGTCAACTTCATATATCAGGCAATTACTTGTACTGTTTATTTTTGGGAATTTTTTTACATGTATTTACTTAGAAAGCCACATGGGTCCCTCCAAAATAAATAGGGGCTATAATTCTTGCCAAAAAAATCCACAGTTCCAGAGATCTACTCATCAATTTCCTGCAGCATTAATGAGGAAAGGCGCTGAGACAGTCATTCATACTGTCTTTATGATAAGACTAACCTACAGGGCAAATCAAGATTAAGGACAAAGGGAAGATAAATGGATAGAAAGCAGATCTAGCTTTTTTAATCCATCACTTGAAATTTTTGTTTACCATCTTAAATTTAAGTACTATGCTCAAAGGACCCATAAAAATTAAAGATATTCTCCAGACAAGGAACTACATAAACAAATGGGTGTAAAGTTATTTTCATCTCAAGATTTTTCATCTTTAAACATACAGATTTATTTTGCTAGAAGAGGAAGGAAAATAGACTTCATTACACAGAAGTTATTAAAAATATTTGAAATTACTACAAGCTGTTCTTATAGGAAGGATAAAGTTCAAGCTGAGAAAGTCAAGGTCAGAAGATCCTAGTAACCTGGCTTGTGGAGGACCTACCCTGCCATTAGCAAAGGTAGACGAGCTTGCTCACGTCCCAAGAGACTCTCTCCAGAAGCACCTGCACACACACTGTAACCACAAGGACATGGAATTCCTGGCCAAACGGTCACTTTGCTGGCTTCCATGCTATTCCAAAAGGAATCAGCCACTTAATCAGTCTTAATGTATCTGTAAGTCTTGAGGAGTTTTACCTACTTAGGAGTAAAGGATTAGAAAGGATACCCTAAGTTCATCTCCCAGTATTTGTGATGTACAGTCCCTTTCATAAACCATGGTGGACACTCTTAATATGTGACCCTGCTGGCATAAATGACAGAGCAAAATAAAACCCTCTCTTATGCATTCACTCTTTCTCCACCATGTTCAATGCACTCATCATCCATCCAGACACGGCTCTGAAACTTTCTGACATTTTAATTTTCATAATACTTTCTCTACTTCTGCCTATCTTTTTGCTGTTTAAGAGCATCTCCATTAAAGGAGATGCAGCAGCTTTAGAAAATTACCAACTTGCTGGACTTAGGTTAGGATTACACTAGCACTAGGGCAAATAGGGCAGAGACCCTGGAGATGATTCTGCCAGTGCTAACCCTGAAATCAGAAGCCTGGGGAGCTCAGCACAGAGGCGTTCCTGCCGACAGCACAGAGCCAACAAGGCAGCGGTGGCGCTGGCCAAGGCAATAAGCCTGCCAAGGGCATCTACCACATCCACAGTTCACTATGAACCGCCCACTAGCAGCTCCTGGCTTTGCAAACACAGGTAATATTCCTACAAACAAGGTTGGGCTTCTGTTAGCTAGCAGGCACACAGTGACATGGAGATTTCTGTAGCAATAACCATTATTTTTCACTTCATGACACTGCCCTTTGCAAACAAACAAAAAAAACCCTCCCAAAATTCCACTAAAGAAAATAATTTACTTCTAAATTCTAAAGATATTGTGGTAAAAAAAGAAGTAATTCAAATTGTCCCTAGTGGTCTAGGCTTTCATAAAAAGCTGGGCAAATAACCCATCATCATATGTTTTGATTCTGAAAAAATATATTTTACTACTTTATTTTTTCAACTTTTTTTTTTTTTTTTTTTTTCTGCTTTTTCCTCCTCTGTTTCATAGAGGCCACGCAGTCTATCTCACATGAGCTACTGCCCTTGCAAGGAAAATTTCTAGCAATAACAAGACAGAAATTACCTCTAAGCCCCTCTAAATGTGCTAAGTCCTTCAAGTTCTAACCAATTTAGCAGGTTGGTCCAGTTGATAATGTTCTCTAATCCAGACACCGCATATTGACCCAAGGGAATAAAAAAATCTTTGAAGAAAGGTTTAAAATGCTGCAAGTGCCTGGGAGGTTTCGGTTGCTCTAGGCATGTTCCCCACGCACGCGCATGCACCTGAGCCTCCCACGCACCTGCTTGGGAGCACTGGGCACCCAAGCAGCCTGGAGTTACAGAAACACTTCCCGATGAGCCCTTTGCTTCTGCCAACATGGTATGTTAACACAGCACTGCATCTTCATCCTTTCTCTCATCTTATCAAAGCAGGTGGAAACACCGCAATTTACTTGGTTTTCTGAAAGTATTTTTCTTTTTAAGTTCTTGCTCCACATTATTTTGGTTGTGGTTTGGGAAACCACAAGCCAAGCATGAGGAATTCTGCAGCAGATTGCAAAGTGATAAGGCTTCTTCTCTGTGAGATGCTAGCCCTGTAGCTCATACAGCCCCTCTGCCAGGTTTTCATTATTCAAAAATATCCCAAAATACAAATTCTCCCTTCCAGGCCTTTCCTTCTTCTGGCTTAACCAGCTGGCCTAAACCAATCAAATAAATAAAACAGAGAGAAAGAAAAACAGAACAAAATAAATTCTGGTTATTTTTTGCTTAGTAAAATGTTGATTGAATTTCCTGCAATGCCAAGGGCAGGTGAAAAGCCTCAGTGCAGGCACCACTCGATACCCCCAGACTCGACAAGTAGGAAAGGGCAGATCCTCACGAATAACCACAAGCCTTAGGGTATGGGGAGCAGGCGCAGGGCCTTTCCACGCGTCCTTTCTTTAGCTGGGGAAAGGGAGGCCTGAGGGCAAGCCACAGGGTACTCCCTTCAGAGCAGGGGAGAGACCATTAGGAGGCCTAAAAAAAAACCTCATAAATGTCTTACAGCGGCCATATTAACGCTGTTGCATCTACAGCAGTGCAGACATAGTATCAACGTAGAAAATCCTGCTTTATTTTCTCTGTATTAAATCTGTATGAGCATAGGGAGGCTGGAAAGTTCTGGACTGTGACAAAACCATTCCAAGTGCGGGCATAGTCTGAAATTGTTTTAGTCAATAATGTCAATGAGAAGTTTATCATATAATGTCCTAATTTATCAGATAAACTCATAGCATCAGACACATCCAGTTTGTTTCATTTTCCTGACAAAAGATTGTTTCCATCTAACTTCGGATGCCCAGATTTGCCAGATCCTTGAAATTCACTGAGCGCAATGCTCTGCGCTTGTTGTTTCAGTGTGAGAAAAGCTGGCCATGCCCCATAATCGCTTCCTAACTCCTGAGCTTTCTGATGCGGCAAAGATGCAACTGAGCCCAACTCATCTAAACCCAGCTGTGCAGGAGCTGCATCAGAGCATGCATGTAGACTCCTTGATGTTCTGCATGCTGATTACAACGCTGTGGAAGGATTGGAGTGAGCATGTATGTTATATCTTGGATCATCTGTATACCTTTTTTTGAAATGTAAAGGTTTTTCTGACAGCAAGCACTACTAAGATTATGCATTAATGTCTATCCATTAAAAACAATAACAACAATCCCAGACTCAGCCATATAACCCACAGGAATGGTATGTGGGGAAGCTGCTGGAGTGGAAAGATCATTCTTCTTGTAATCAAGCTGCTGCCTACCTATGCAAGTTGTATGTTGTGGTGGTTTCTGCAGCCTTACGGAAGTAAAAAGGAGGCAGTTTCTATCAGTCCTGTCTCCTTACCATGAAAAAAAAAAAGGTATGTCTTTGGAGCCTTGTGTTGAATTTTCACTGATGGAAAGCAAAAAAATCTCAGCGGATGCAAGACCAGAATAGGAGCTTTGGGCATACAAACAATATTCATGAAAACTAATGAAAATGTTCTCATGAATCGCTGCAAAAAAATGCTGAAACTGAAGCCAGGGCTTCTGGCAAGGCCACTGGCAGAGCTGGAGCTTTGCTAAGAAAGGCTCTGCACACTGAGCTTCCAGCCTGGAATCTCTGCACCTCCCTGGAACAGCACATCGGATCCCAGCAGACTTGACTCAGCCCTCCATCCTTCTGAGGGAGATAAATTCACTGCTGTACAATTTACTGAGTGTCATTCTTTTGGACTACAAAACAAGTTCCTTTTTGCTCTGAATGAACTTTAAAGATCTGGCACATCTCCGACGCAAGGTCTTGGCTAAAATCTGTTCCCTTTCCAGTACTGCAAAGCTGTGTATGCCAGCTAGATCCTGCCTTCCAGGCCATTGCAGAGGGAATTTGGGGGTCTGGATGTATGCAGTGGGACAACAATATCTGCAATTGCTCCAGAGGACAGCAGGCCTGTACACGTGTATGTCATTCCTGACACAGTTCACTTTGTGGCACTCCTGTCAGATACAAGCTGAACACTCTGCTCTCATCCAGGTCCCTGAGCTGAAGCACTGGCCTCCTGCCACAGGCTGGTCTGTACCACTACAAACTGAAACAGAGCAGCAAGGATCAAACTATTTGCTGTTCTTAACAGGACTTGATATAACAATCCAGAGCTTTCAGAGCTTCCAAACACACACAAAACAGGGAAGCACAAAGCAGGTATTTTCCTGGCATTGACAGTTAGTTCAATAATCAGGTGCCAGTGGCCCCAAAGCAACCGCTTTGGCATCAGGCTTGGTGATCCCACCATGAAGCTCTGGGAACATTTCTAGGATGGGGCACTGCAGAGTGTCTCTAGATCCATGAATAACTATTCAAAGCCATTTATTTTGGCTTTGTCATGACTTTTGGGTGCCTTTCAAGAGAAACAAAAGCCATGGTCTAAAGAAAAATAAATCTACAATTTCACTACCAATAACTGTCCTTTTCAGGAAAATGGAACCAAACTCCAAAATCAAAACAACAACAACAAAAAATCATAGTTTTGATACTTGCAAGACTTTAACCTTATTTGTAGTGCAAAGAAAAGCTGGATTTCTGCCACGGCCCGTGCCATGATTGCCCCAGAAAGAAGCCGTACTCTCCACGATGCTTTGCAAGGGGGAGCAGGTCTCCCCAGGGCTGCCCAAGGCAGGGCAGGCCCCCCCACAGCACAGCACAGCGCCAGGCAGCCGCCACAGCCACAGCAGAGCCCTGCGGCGCCGCCCTTTCTGCTGAGGCCAAGGAAGGAGGCAGGACACAGGAGGTAGCAGGTCCTCCCTGAAGCAGAGGCAGTTGTCTGGGGAGGCCCTTTCCTAGGGAAAGGGCACCCTAAACCCAGCCGTGTACCAGCCTCTTCCCTCTTTGGGGTGAAAACCTTGCACTGCTTCCAGGGACAGCGGTTACGGGAATGAAAGGACTTGGCCGAAGGTTTTACCCTCTGCCCACTTCCAGGCAGGTGGGTGTGAGAACTGAAGCGCTGCAGGGACGTGGCTCCCGAAACATGCGTTAGCACAGGCCAGGCCTCAGGAGCCAGGCTGCAACACCTCTGCACTGCAGCCATTTCAATAGGAACAATTACAGTAAAAATACCCTATCAGCTTTGAGAATGAAACCATCTATTTCACACATCAGTTCGGAGAAAAATGTGAGGCATTCTGAATAAAAAAGTCTTTTATAAATAAATAAAGTACTAACCTTGCTGGGAAGCTATCTGCCTGGGCTAGCAGGGCAGTCCCTCCCAGAAGCGCCCGTGTCCTGCAGAAAGGCGAGGGCTGTGCGGCTTTAAGCGGCGCCAGGCCTCTGCAAGAAGGTAGCAACTTCCCCTTGGGCTGCAGTGAAAGGGCCTTGTCTGCCTGATTTACACAGGTAGGGGCTGAATGGCTCAGCCGCCGCGGCCTGCGCAGCCAAACACCCATGTGTGCATGAAATTAGAATGTCAACATTTGATTCATGCTGCCAGGCTGTGACTGTGAAACAAATTATGTCAGTGGGTGGCAATTGCAATATTAGTCTAAGCAGATAACATTTAGCTAAAAGGAGGGGCTCAGTCTGCACTCTTCTCCCTACCATTTTAATATGTCAACATCATTAGACTTAGAAGGCTGGGAATTTTGTCTGAATGGAAAAAATACTGAAGCAAACAAAGATATTAGAGGTTGAGAGAGAGTTTACGATAAAGCACAAGCACCACAGTTCAAATAAAGGTTCAGCATTTTGATTACTGCTTCTTTCCACATACTGTCACTACACATGTTTCACAGTCCTGAAATCTTGCAAAAAAATTCCTACTATTAACGGTTAAAAAAAAAACTTTGAATGTTTTGGAATGTGCAATTCAAACCACATCACCTAGAGTATGTGAAAAATGACATCTTTAGGGAAGGAGAAGTGCCATTTACTAATTAATTTTTTACAGAGAAAGCCTTGGCAATGTTTGGCTTGAGCTATCAAACTTCTCAACACATGAAAATAAAGAGCTAAATGTGGCTTCTTCTCAATTAAAAAGAAATACAAATTAGCCTTTAGAAAACTGAAAGAAAAACAAGTTATTCTAAGTTGCTCCTAGCATTTTCACGTTCATTCCCCTGAGATCAACAGTTTTTAAGATGTGAAGTCAGTATTTTATAGTAAATTATATTTTAGGAAAAGCTGTATTTGAAACCAATAATGGATAAGAGTAACTGCTTTTCTTACAGAATAAGTAAACAAATAAATACACAGAGTCCTCCATGCTGTAAAGATAGAAAAGATACCCTACAAAACAAGAATAGTCATTTTCTTCTGGCTTTCTCAATCAATTCTCAACAAGCCTCTAGGTATCAGATAGCAATTTTACCACCAAATCCATCACACTTCTAGCTCCATTTTATTTGCTCACTTTTTTTTTTTCTTTTTAACTAGCAAAAGAGCAAAACATCAATTTAAAGTTTTATCCTATTGCAAACACCCATGTTGTTAAAGTTAATGCTGTGAAAAATCCAACTTGTAACAATGAAATATTTATAGAAGCGGTCATTCATTTGGTTGTAGAACTAGGTAACAGGTATCAGCTTCTCAGTTAACGTACAGAAAGATTTTTTGGGGGGACTCCACTAAAAACTATTTATTTACTGTAACTTCCAGCAAAATGAAACCAGCTCTGTCTAAGGTTCATCTGAATGTCACCAGAGGGAAATGGTTTGTAGTCACCTCCTCTGCCCAGTAGGAAGCCAGGTCCCCATGCCAGGGTAGCCCTCACCTGCAAGTCTGCACCAGTCACAGCGTCCACACGAGGTTCAGGCAATGAGAGTTTCATCACTGGGTCAAATTCTAACTGCCTTACTCACTTGAGAAATTTCACTGAAGTTAATGGGCCAAATTAATCATTGGCATAACTCCATTGACTTCAGCAAGGATCAGTTTGATTCAATAGGACTATTCTCTGTAGTAGACTAAGATTGGGTACACAGACTTCAATGGGAGCAACACGGAAACATAATGAGAAATCCAGATCATTTATTCTTCAGACTTTGCAAAGATTGATTTCAATTGACTTCAGAAAACACACATTGTAATAGGACATGCACATGCGTGCGGCCCAGCCTCCGCTCCCCAAACTCAAAACGCCTGTGCTGTGCTGCCAGGATAGCCACCACATGGTGTATCACTAATTCCCAACCCCTGCTAAGTTCTGCTACTCCACGAAGCAGCCTAAAAACAGAAGAGCCGCTTACACGGGTAGAGGTTCAGGCTACACATTCTGATACCTGAAAAACAGATACAAAATGCACAAATAGCTGGCTGCTTTAATGCAACTAATCATACTTACTGAGACAGATGCTACAGTGTGATCTTTACAAAAATTAGTATTTTTTTTTTTTAAATAACAATAACAGATTGCATTTTTCTTGCCACTTCACCTACCTCAGGGTATGTGTCTTTGGAATCTTTTCAAAGAGGAGGATTTTTCATCCAAATCTTTCTGAATTGTCCAAACAGGCAAACACATTAAAAATTGCCCACATTCCTCCTACTATAAAAACTATAAAATTGTCCTATTGAGTTCCAAAGTTCTCACAAAAATGTCAGTTTACATCAACAGTTACATCTTTGTCAAAAATCAATGTAAAACTTTCTCTCTAGTTTAGAAAAAACAGTAATTAGTAAGAATATCACTAAAAAATACACAATTTAAAGCAATTTTTATCTATTTGCACAGCTTTATGGCAGGGGAAAATGCCTGGGCAGAACAACACTGTCACTTGCTCTAATATTTTAAAAGCCTTGCTATTCACTCTGTCTACAAAAGTAAAAACCATCAAACTTTTCAGAAGGTAATTTGGTACCACTGCTTACAAAAAGAAAAGCAGAAAAGACAGCACTAAGACTGCAGGAAAGATTCTTTCTTTATGGAGTAGTGACAGCCTTGTAACTTCTCCATTATGATAAGAGCCCCAGCATAAAGATTGCATTATCATCTGTGGTTAACTGTCAAATGCATTTTAATGCTTTATTCGGGAGAGCTAAGTTAAAAACAAAACAATCCTCCCCTCCTTAATCTATCCATCTTTGAGAACGTAAATACAGCTCATACTTGTGTGTCAGAGTGTGGGGAGTTAACTGTATTCTTTCAGCTTCATGTAAATTCCTGAAGATCAGAGAGCTGAGTAAACAATATTTTGATGTAAACAGATTATCAACATGAGAGGAATGACCGTCTGGTCACCCGTGGGGGTTTATTCACTTAACACTTCCACCCCATAAAGACAATTGTGTGCAATCAATGCATATAGGGCCTTTCACTGGGTTGCTAAGTGATACGTAGTGTCAACAGAAAAATGCATGATGTACAGAAGAGCTGCTGAACAGCCAAGAGAAAACAACGCACTCGGATGATATTTTAAACTTAATTCAGTGTGTTATGAAGATTGTGACAGGCACAGTGGCTGACCAGAAAGCACTTCAAAAATTTGACTTTATAAAGTTGGATCTCCCATGTGTGTAAAGAGTTTAATTTGGTAACAAGTGAATCACAGTGCAGAACAGTAGCTGGTTCAAATAGGAAAAGGCAACCCAGCAGGGAAGCACTGAATATTCATTCATTGCAAAGCACAGCAGTCATTTTACAATCCAGGCTTCAATATATGAGCAGATCGTTTGTCTAAGATTGTATATGCATTCTCTCATTTTCCTCATCTCTGGAAACTATTTTAGTAAAAGCTCAGAAGCTGTTTTCAACAGTTTCTTCAGAATTTCTAAAGAAAGGAAAGAAACTTGAATGGCTTCGCATTGCCCCATACAACCATGAAAACCTGTTTTGTGGGACATTCTTGAAACCAACCCAGAAAGAAACCCTTAAGAGGTTTTGTATTTATTTACCCATTCTTTCCTCACCACCCACTTGATAGGTTTTATATTCAAATGCAAAATATATCTGCCTTTGTTCTAAGGATTCAATCTGATTTTGAGGTGATTCACAGAAGAATCCTGAGAAATCCAATCTTCTGCCAAATTTTATTCTCTACTAGCAGCATGCAGCATACAGAAAACATACAATCAACAAGGCTTTTTTCTAAGTTACTTTCAATGATATTTTAGCTTAATGTCACGTTCAAAGGTTCCTAAGAGCACATAAGCTTTGACCGCATACATCACTCATGCTATTTCTACAGAACAAAATTCACAAACCTGCAGTATATTTTTCTTATGCTAGTGTTCCCCAGGTTGCTCCTGAGAATATGTGGGCAACACAAGACTGTTCAGTGCATGAGTGGTTTTGAGTGGATTTTCCATGACTCGGGCAAATGCAACAGGAAAGTCCACGAAGTTGGCAAATTCCCCGAATTTCAAAAGACTAATCTTTATTGATTAATTTATGGAAAGGCCTCTTTTTTTTTTTTCTTTGTTTTGTTTCGGGGCGGGGGGGGGGGGGGGGGGGGGGGGGGGGGGGGGGGGGG
>JAVCKT010028092.1:9014-20184 GCA_032273925.1 Rhynchotus rufescens | reverse complement strand
GGGACAGTGTCAAAAGCCTTGCTCAAGTCCAGATACACCACGTCGACCGCTCTGCCCTCATCTATCCAGCTAGATATGGTGCAAATTTTTCTTCACCTCTGCTGGTTGCCTCTTTAGGGTGCTGTGCATCTACTACTGGCTGTTTTGACAGCAAACTACTTCTCTCCCGTCCCTTTCAGCAGGGCCCTCTGCTCATCAACCCATCCATGACACACCAAGGACAGGGCTATCAGAGGACTCATTAAACACATTAGCTTGCATATGGTATGTGTCTAGGAGTAAGCTGCTGAGGATCAACAACCCCCAAACCTCTATCTCCCATCACTGTTCATCTCCTTGTCAGGTGTTTGTTTCGTGTTGGTGTATTGGATGTCACAGCGTGCCCCATCCAGACGGAGATGTGGCCCATGTCGAACATACCCGTGGGCCACCAAAGGGAAAAGGCAGAATTTTGCCTCTGCACTTGTTGGGGCAAAGACTTACTAACTAGCTAAAGATAGTTGAATAAGGGTGATGGCCTCTTGTCCAACCAAGAGATATTTTCATCTTTCATCCTAGCACCTTTTAGCTAGGAGTAATGGCCTGGATAAGGGAAAGAGAGAGATCTGAATAAAATTAAATCTGTCTGGAACTCGTAAATAAAAAAAGAGAAAAAACTTCAGAGGAGAACAGACTGTTAAAGCAACTGTGCTTCACCAAGTGGCCAGATCAGCTGCGAAAGGCTCCCTGGGAAGCTGTAGAAGCTATAATGACAAATATGCAAAGGAAAGGAACTACGTGACAGGTGCTTAAACACCTTCTCTCCTTTTCCACAAGATGGGAATAATATTTAGTGCCAAGGGCTGCAGGAAACTCAACTGTTTAATGGTCAGGCAGATCTTTGAGTACCTCCAGTTCTCCAGAAGGGCTAGGTGGTAGTGCTGATGAACATATTTGTGCTGATAAACATTGTGCCCGATTTGCATGCCAGCTGGATCAGCTACTTACTTGCTATTCTTTTTGCAACCATAATTTTTATCATAAATATTTTCCAGACGTACATCAGTAGCTCATATCGCTTGGCTGGCAAGTCTAAGACAAGTCTGTCTTAGTAAGCCAGACGGTTTGTATAAAACAAGCTGACTCTGTACCCTATAAAGTGGTCATTTCCTGTTGCTTTTGCATCTCTGATCTCTTTCTTATTACCTACGGTACATCTGCATGCAGATGACAGCAGGGCAAAACTGTTACTGCTCCACAGGCATTACAGAGGAAATGGTCTTTTGCCAGCTTGCAAATATTTTCAGCATTGTACTTCTTTCTAGTGAAAAGCTATGTTGAAAATACCTTTAGGTGTGCTGGGTTTTGAAGGGAGGGATTTAGACCCGAGTTCTTGAGCTCGAAATGACAGTTTGCAGCTGCATTAAAATGCAGCATTGCGATGAAAGTGTCAACCTGAATTTTGTGACATTGCGGGACCCACGTAGGAAAAGAGGGCAAAAAGCAGTATGGACAATTGGGGTAGGAGTAAGGTGATAAAGAAAGACTGAATTGTAAAGGGAAATAACCACAGAGGAATGGAGTTGATGTGCGGAAAGGGGCGGGAGGAAGGAAGAGAAGGTTGGGAGGACCTTATAAGAGCAGAAAAAGTTCTGAATGTGTCGCAGCCCTCCATGAGGCCACAGATTGTGAATCTGAATAGGATTTCTTCCTCACCTTGGGGTGGCAGGGATTTTTGTTGTTGTTATTTTTCTTATCAACCTGGAGCAAGGCTAGGTTCTTCAGGTCATCTGAGGATTTCCAGCTGATATTTGTCACATGGTGTTAAAGAGTAGGTATGGCTCAGGATGGGAGCAGGAGCTCAGATTTCAGGGGCATTTGCCTATGTTTTCTGTCTGGCTGGAGGTTACCTCCAGTGGTCACCACGGAGGACCACAGGGAGGATTTCATTTCAGCCTTGCTAAGCAGTTGCTTTACTGGCATATCCAAGATATGGAGCCGAGGTCTCTACAAAATCCTGCTGCTTGTTTTGATGCCCAAGGCAGGGACTATGCTCTTCCAAAACTGTTCACAGTCCGCTGTGCAACTGTGTGGTGTGACTGGAAAGTGTTACCTTAAAGAAGTTATTCGATCAGGCCCAAGCTCTCTCTAAGCACCCCGGGAGATCTTTTTTATTCCGTTTACTGTCAATTTCTCCAAGATTATCACTTCTATCACTTTCACATAATCTTTACTCTGGGCAGATAAGCAATGAGGAGAGAACTTGTTTTATTTTGGTGTCCTGACCTAAGGGATTTGCTCAATTTATCTGATGGCACCTAGAGGACATGATTAAATATCTGTTATTGATTAAGCATCAACAATGACTTAAAAAGTTATATGGGCATTTATGTGCACTTTTAAAATCCTGACCCTATTGATAGCGGGTGCATAATTTAAATTCACTTTCCTAGGGTTTGCCAGAGTGCAAAGGAGTCCATGTGAGAAATGCTGTGTTCGGGTCGTTGTTTTAGATC
The DNA here is from genome assembly GCA_032273925.1 of Rhynchotus rufescens. Lineage (NCBI taxonomy): Eukaryota > Metazoa > Chordata > Aves > Tinamiformes > Tinamidae > Rhynchotus > Rhynchotus rufescens. Next base: position 17,689 of record JAVCKT010028092.1, on the reverse strand, counting down.
ATGGGTGCAGTGAAGAAACAGATTGTCCAGCTCTAAATATACTGCCCTTGAGAGTCGTGAAATAAGTCTACAGATTAAAATAGATGCCTAGTTCCCAGTTGAAGATCTTACTGTATAACATCAGTGTTTGGCTGCCCTTCTGATAAACTTGGCGAAGAACCGATTTCCATTTTACTCCTTTCAAAATGAAAGACATTTGAGGATTGTCATTCAATAAGAATGTACCAATTCTAAGAATTTCTAAACAGGGTCTACTTTATAATGAGTGACAGCGGGAGCCTAGATTTATGGTAAGATTATTTGGTTAAATGTAGCCCGGAGGAATGAAAAATGAGCAGCTTAAAAAAAGAAAATTGCTGAATATCTTGGCAACGAAATCAAGTTGCCTGATTTATGAGAAATACTGAGTTATCTCTCTGCAAACAAATTTCTGAGATTGATTTTAGATCCGTGCCCTTTAGAGGGGTGGCTTGAGATGAAACGAACATCTGGTGCACCTACTCCTTGGAAAGGATGATGGGACATCATGGAAGGATCGTGGAATGATGACTCTTTAGACAGCTCTGAACCACCAGGTGGATGTTAGCTGCCTTGAATGGGTGTTGGTGTTTCCCCCTTCTCAGCCTTGGGCCTCCAGGGTGAGTAGATGTGGAGGAAGGGAGGCAGGCTTGACTCCTGAGCCCTTGGGATCCCTGCAGAAAGGTCTCTGGGGGTGACAAACCGCAGAGGGCTGGAGAAGCCTGAGGTAAAGCAGGTGTGTGGTGGGTTCAGGGCTAGGTGGTGAAATCAAAAGACGTTTTGGTCTTTTCACCTTTGCATGGCCTACAATAAGGATGGTCCCTCCTTCTCTTGGTTGGGATGAGCACATGGTTGCTTTTGGCTAATACCATCAGACCTCCAAAGCAAGAGGTGTCAAGTCCCAGCCAACATTTAACAGTTATGGATGAAATCAGGGCTTTGTTAAGGCTTTTTTGGTTCTGCTGTTGACTTCAGTGGGATGCCTGATTTTCTTGTGATGATTTTTGCAGATGTGTATGCATTGGCACACATGTATATGTGAATTCAAGAGGCAGAGAGAACTTTTTTTTTTCCCTCCATGGGCTAAGCATCCAGGGGGTGCCAGTTCTTCCCAAATTTTCCATTCATTTGTTTGCAAAAAATAATTATACTCTGTATGTCACCAGAAGTCTTGTTTTTGCCTATGAGAAACTAGCTGTCTGTCCTGAAGACATAATAGTTATTTGACTAAAATAAGAACCCTGGCCTCAAAGTAAGAAACCCAAAACCAAACCCACAGAATTTTTTTTAAGGTCTAAAAAAGCTGTATTTCCTTTTCAAATGAATCTTTTGACGCTTACTCTGAACTTGCAGCCCTGCAAGACACTGAGCTGTTTTTAAGCACATGCTAAGCTTGAAGCCTGTGGAAGATCTAAGCAAGCATTTAAAGCTAAGCCTGTGCTCATGAACTTTCTGATCAGGGACAGAGCATTCCATGTTTTCCTCAGTGGCATCTTATGTTTCAAAGGAAGGACCTTTGTTTTGCCAAAGAGTTCATTTGTGTTTTGCTATGTGCTGGGAGCTCAGGATAATCCCATTTGGAGGGAAGCACAGAGGAGGCAATGCTACGCTTGGGAAAAGTTATTTTCAGTAGTTCTGTTTTCGCTGACCCCATTTTCCTAATTATGATCAGCTAGTGCTGACAGACGAGTTCACAGAAATTAAGTCCCTTTTTATGGTGCAAACAAGTCAATGAGGCCTGGAGTTGGACCCTACTTTAGTAGAAGTAAAATAACAATCTCCTGCGGCTTTTAATTCCTTTTTATTTAGTTACTTAATTGAACCTGCACTATTCTTCATTTGTAATTGATTACCACACAGAAAAGGTAATGAAACAGAAAACTTTATTTTCTCTTCAGTGATTTTTATGGTTATCATGGAAATGGTTTTAATGCTTCCTTTTGGGACATAAAAATTCTCAATATAGGCAATGGGAAATCAATGCTAGTTAATTTAAGCTATTTATATGGTTGGAAGATTAGAAGTTGTGGGGTTTTTAATTTTTTTTTTATTTTTATTTTTGCCAGTAACTCAGGTAAGGTTTTTCAGAAGGAGAAATAATCTGACATTTTATTGTTCCTTTTTGTTTTCAAAGCTGGATCTGCAAAGTTTGAGGAATGAGGTCCAAAACTCATGGAAGCCAAATGGGAATCATTCCACCTATTTCAGTGGTTTTGGATCATACTTGAAAAACACATATTCAAGACATGTTTATATATGTGTGTATATATATATATGCACACGCACACACGCACAAGTGTCTCTGCTCCACATGCAATTTGTCATAACTTGGATTAATCTTTGAGTAAGATAAGGAATGAAAAAATGATACCTTCAGCAGATGTATCTTTTTTTCTGGATTTCAAGAAAAGCTGATGTAAATTGTCCAATTCTGTTATTCCATTTAAATCTCATTCCTCCTTTCACACATATCTCTGTTTTTTCAATTCAGGAAATTTGTCCTCTTCCTTTTGTAAATGTTCCTCCATCTCTTTTTCTCCCTTTTTATTTGTTGTATGCCCCAACTTCCTTGCACAGGGAAGGACCCCTTAGACTCAATTTACCCAGAGCCAACCAGGTCCTTGGCTTTCCTGCCCCTTGTGAAGCTATGGGTATTTCTTCGTGATGCGCAGAGCTGGCTGAGAGATAAAGAACTCAAGTCTGAAACTCTAAATGAGGTGCCAATTTTCCCCACCCGTCGCCTTTGTTCATGCAGCTTTTTGCCTTGAAGCAATTTTAATAAAGACTGTGTAACAACATGGTGTTGGCATAGCATGAGCAACATTATTCCATCTGTTTCTAGGCAAATGTAAAAGCATGTGTTAGTATAACATTAAGGTTCCAATTTTCAACAGTTTAACTCGGGCAACGGTGAAGTTATGGACTGCTTTTCGAAGCTATTTAGTGATTTTTTCATTACCTTTGTTTTGGGGAACTCAGCCTCAAGCACCTTTACAAAAGGTCCCACATTCAAAGAGGGCTGAGCACCCGACCGTGGAAGCTGAGGCGCTCTCAGCTATTTCGGTTTGTGCAGCCAAAATCATTGCTTTTTGCTGACAGTGTTGCAAGGCTGATATAGTCTATTCAGTCTCTCATTGCAGAGATGAATGAGGGCTGTAGAAGTGTATTTGCAAACATTTATCTTATTTTTTTTCATGAATTAGCCATATATTATGTAGCAGCTCCAGCACGCTCACTTCAGTCCTTTGCCAAACCTAGATGGATGTAAAAAAGGAGCTTTAATGGGAATATTCTGTGCTCCCCTGCACTGGGATCTTAACACCTATTTTTATTTGCTTTTTTGTTAGTAGTCAAGCAAATAATTAGAAAGATACGTCAGGAAGAGTTTTTACTAAACATCCCAATTCTAACAGTGATGATGGAATATTCTGTCAGTGCAATAATGACTATTTGTGCCAAAAGACTCATTTTAAGAGTTATACTGGTACAGTCAGGAAACAAAGCCATGCAGCATGTGGCTTCCTGGCATTCGTACCTAGTGAGAACAGCTTTCACTGTCAGTGCTGCAAACTCAAAACAATATTCATGGGGAGATATTGAACCACACAGAGAAGTAGGACCGCACAAGGTACTGAGCAAACAACGCTGAGCAAACATGCCCCTTGGTACAAACCATGTTCTCAGCTTCTGTGGTCAAAAATGCTGTCAACAAAGAATTAATACAGAATAAATGGTATGAAATTAATAATAATGAAGCTGTTCTGCCATTTCAAGGGAAGATAACTGTTACTGAATTATGTTCAAGGGACAAAATCATCTCTATTCTTTTATCACACCCAAAACTAACCTGGGTTAGTTCCCTGGTGGTTTGGGAACCATCTTTTGGAATGTTTTAGGGATGTCACGGATGGCATTTGTGGAGTTGATTTTCAAATTAAATTTGCTTTCTGTATTTCTTCTTTCTTACATGGCCTTGCCTCTATGTTATCTAAAGGGCAGCCTGAGCCTGGAGCCACTGCAGTGTGTGATGGATTGCCCAGGCAGCTCCATGGTCAAACAGCCAAGACTGGATATCTCCAGATGACCAGGACTTCACCTTTCTGCTACTGGCACCAAACACAGAAGTCATGTCTGTGGACTTAACCTGTAAGTAAGCTTAACTCTGAGCATCTGCTTCAGTCCTGTTTGGAAAGTCTTATTTTCCAGAGAAAAGACTTTGGTTTTCCAAATATCTGCCAGGCAAAGGAGAATGAAAAATAAGGAAAGACGTGAATAGCTTCTGTTTTCAAATATCCTGAGCAACAATATAAAAAATGAATACTGACCTACCTGAAAGTTCCTAGAGAAAAAGTACAGTCCTGCACAAGCAATTTGTTTCCTTCCTGTTTTAAGTGATCACCAGTTCATGGAGCAGAGAAGGTACCATGCCATAAGTGAGTGACCACTAGGTACCATGCCATAAGTGAGTGACCACCTAGCATAACTATTAAATATTTAACAGCAAAGCAGAGAACAAGGGTAGTCTGAAGGTTATTCTGAGAAAGCTTTCCAGTAAATATTCATAAACAAACATACATTGAGAGAAAAAAGGTCAAGTTGTGATTGATCCATTAGCTGATCTTAGATTAAATGTGTAATAATGATTCAAATAACCTTGCTACTGCTGACTTTGCAGGATTGTGTACTAGCATCCATGGTTGTTGGCTTGATTCAGAATAACCAGCAGGACTTGGTTGTCTTCAAGTGACTCACTCCTGGAGGATATTTAAAGTTTTCTATAATAGTCTAATTAGTTCCAATGCCTTTTTGAAGCTCATCCTTTGAGTGATGTCGTATTAAGTCCCCACTGAAAAAAAATCCACCTTTTTTTCACAGGTGTTACACAAAAATTATGGAGAAAGAAAATTTTTTATTTAGAAAAGAACTGCTGTGTATGCTAGGTAAGGATACTACTCCAAATCTGACACAACACTTTCTTTCTGTGGCTGCTCTCTGTGATGCTTGCAGTAAATTCAATGTTCATCACCCGGCTGTTCGGAGAGGTTGGTGGTGGAGGGGTGGCTGTGCTTCCTTTTGCTTTCTCTGCTTCCTTCTGGTAGCTAAGCTAGCTTGCTCTGGATGCCATTGAAACCTATAGTAAGTTGCAGAAAAGGATACTTTAAATATGGATGGTGTGGTGTCTGCTAGGCTTTTTTTGCAAACAGACCCAAGCACATGCTGGGAAGAGCCTCCCTTGGCGGCTCCTCATCCTTTCTGTGCATGTGACTCCATCTGTGCTCTCCCCACGGCACCAAGTGCATGAGATTGACCCTCTGTAGGGCCAGCATCCTAACAGCTCCATGCTGCGCTCCCGAGGCCAGCGCAGGCCCTGCTTGCGGAGCTTTTGCAGTGTTATTCCACGAGCGAGGCCCTCGGAGACGGCTAATATAGAAAAAATCCTGACCACAAGAGCTGGCTGCCTTGGAATCTGCATTTTCTTCTTGCAGTATGACTCATCCAAGCCATCAAGCTGCGCCCCCATAAAAATGGCTTTTCTAGGGCTGTAAAAACCACAAGATCCCGTTACAAGCTGCTTCGTTTTCAATGGCTCCTAACAGGAGATCAGCAGAAATGAGAATAAAGGAAACCTTAACCCAGTCTCAGGTTCCCTCTTCCCTCTTTAATAATAATAATAAAAAAAAATTGGCTCACCAGCAAATGCATTGTAGCTCAGATGGGTATCCTTTGCACACAAGGCACCCTTGCCTGGCTAGCTGGCAGCAGACTGCCAAATGTCCACTCAGGGTCCTTGTTTCGTCTTCCTGCAGAACTGATTTGCTCTTGGAAGGTGCATTTCAGCTGCTGCAGATACCTTGAAATGGCTCTTTTTCATTCACATATGTGATTTGGGGGCTTTAATTACCAAATGCATTTACATCTGTTGGGAGTCACTCAGATTTGGGACAAGCTCTTGAATACAAACACAGGTCAGGCATGTACTGGGCTCTGTGTTGGATTTCATGTTGAAGTAAGACTGTTGTTGGGGGTCCGAGACCTATCCAGCCACAACTTGATAGATGACTTTGATGTCAGCATGAGTATATGGAATATAATGCAAAGAATTTATGGGAAAACAGAAAGAAAAGTGTGACACGTTGCTTTCTGCACGCTGCTGTCCTCGTTCTAAGCTCAAAGGGGGCCTGTGGGACAATGGCAGGTGACTCAAGGCCTGGACACCAGCACATTTATCCCATGTCTGTTGGCTCAGGGCTACGGCCTGAAATCCCTGGCTCTGCCCCAATGCACAGCAGTAACATGTCTGCCCTTGCCTGGATCTGCTTGGGAAGTGCTGCTTGTTTTTCTTATCCCTGCTCTCGCCTTAGGAAATCCCGCAGCGCGTGAGTGACTGTCCTCCCCCGCAGGGCGGGCTCGCTCGGGGGCCTGGAGTGTTTTATTTGACTGCGTGAAGGAAAAATATCCAAAAACGTCTGGTAATTGCAGGTGAGGAGACGGCTCTGTGGCAAGGGCAGCTCCTCTGGGCGCAGCCCGGGGGAGGTTAGGAAGGGACCTAACCACAGGGATGCTTCTTTCCCAACTGGAGCGGCTGGGGCCGTTGTAGGAGTCATTTTCTGGAAGCCAGTGACAGGTAGAAGTGTTCTCAAATCTTTCCTCTTGGCAAGGAGAAAGAGGAGGGAAGCTTTTAGTGCAGCCCTCTGAATCCCTGCTTCAGTCAGCTACTGAAGTGGGAGGACCTCATAATTAAAAATGAAACATGGGCCTAACATTACATCTGTACCAAAAGGCCTGAGTCCCTTGGAGACCAGGCTCAGTTGTGTTGTTTAGTAACCATGTGCCTGTCACTTCCTTTCAGTGTCCTCGAATGAGGAAAAGTGAAGAAAAGCAAGGACCTTTAGGTCAACAGTGGCTCCTTGCAGGGTAAACAGAACACGGTGACAGACCAGAGGCAGCGGCAGGCTCCCCTTGGAGTACAATGCTCGGCTGTTGTGCGATGGCACAAGTTCTTCTGTCCTGTGGGTTTTACTGCAATCTAGATGTTTCGGGCCTGTGACAGGTAGTGGGAAGACATTTTCAGGTTTTTACTAAAAAGACTTTCAAAGCAGCATCTTCTACAAGGTCATCAGTATCAACAGAATAGGTGTCTCTTAGAAGCCCTAAAGATAAGCATAAGAGGATTTCAATAAAAAAAAAGTGAATTCCACTCACTTTGTTAGACATTGTTATGGATTGTCTTCATGGCTGTCATTTAGTGACATCATTTTTGCAGTACCAAGGGGTTCCTGATAGAGCATTCCTTTACAGTTAGGGTCTAGAGTTTGTTTGGCTACAGTTGAAAAGAATTATACTTTCTTTGGCTTGCTTCTGTTGTTTTGCTTGCCTGATTTCCACTGCTTGGGAATTGTCTAAAAGAAAATCACAAAAATAAACATTTCTGCCCCATACTATGGTGATGAGCCCTAAGGAGAAAAGCAGGCAACCTCATTTTTAGTACAGAGCTAAAACACTTAACCTGGGGACACCCAAAGATATGTCAGTCTGCATTACAGGTAGAATTAATCCATTTCAAAAAGGGTTTCATATTGCTCTTAAGAGAGTTTAGATATTGCAGTGAGTGTTCTGCCTGGCTTTAACAGTAACTCCTGATGAAATCAGTGCAGCATGCTCTACAGTGAACAGTATATTACAGTATCCTCCACAATTCTAGGGAAAATGCTGAGTATTTGAAGATTCAAAGTAACTGACACCCTGTCAGCTGCAGAAATGGGAACAGTATTAACCTAGAGGATGTGAATTGGATGTTTTGCTGGGATATAGATTCATCAGCTTCAGTTTGGAATGTCACTCAAAACTGGTCCCACAGTGATGGGATAATTTATATTGGAACAATGTGTGCATGTAAATGTATATTAAATGCACATAGCAGGTGGCCTGAAGATAATCAGATGAAAATATTCATGGAGATCAACTTAAAAAAAAACCCACCAGCTTTTTGTCTAATTATTTAACACAAATGAAGCACAACAAGTAGAAATTCTTTTAAATAATTATTTCCTAAACTCCCACCTTGCTTTCACCTTTTGAAATTCACAATTAGAGCAAAACATGGAGCTTAATCTTGTTTCCAGTTTCTAAAGGAAGATTGTACATAACCAACCCCTTGAATAAAAGTTAACACTAGTTAATTTTGGGTAACAAATCCGAACTGAGTATATGGGTCTTTTAGATATGATATTGTATGTCACGACCCGCTGTGTTGATTAGCTCTCCTCAGAAGCATATCTGAAGAGATGGTTTGGTATGCATTTGCTTAATAGCACAGGAGCTCTTAGCTTTTTTTCCAGTGTAAAAAAAGCCATTTGCTTTCTCTTAGTCTCCCCTACTAAGCCTATGAAAGCAGCTCCTGGAGCCTTGCATGGCTTTGCTTTGCAGCTCTGACATTTCAGGAGCATCCTCTAGCACAGCACAAACCTGGGACACATCCACTGCACTCCTCCAACTTGGACTCGTGTTGGTGCATCTGGGAATGGCACAAGGCTGCAAGCGAACCTATTTTTGCAAATATCTGTCTTAAACATACACAGCAGATGTGGTTGCACCAAAACTGGCCTAAGACATTCAAGGTTTTGAAACAGTAAAGCCTGCAGGTGCTTGATCTGTGC
>JAVCKT010028091.1:23782-33855 GCA_032273925.1 Rhynchotus rufescens | reverse complement strand
AATTGGAAAAGCAAACGTAAATTCCCAAGCTCTTTCAGGTTTGGACTCTTACAAAAAGTTTGGATATCAACTTGCTGCCTGGGTCATCTGCTGCAGGATGAGAACACAGAAGGGACACCCTGAACCATGAGGCTTGGATGTCCAACCGTTTCCTCTGCACTGACTGAGTCTGGATGCTGACAAATTTGCTGTCACTTTTTGTTTCAACAGCAATGTGGTGATAATAAAATCTATTAGGACTGATGCAGACTTCAAACTCAGCAGGAACGTTGTGTGAAGACAAAATGAAAAGGCTTTCCAAGACAGGTTGGAAAACTTTTGAATGGAAACTCAAACCTGCTAGAGGTTGCTGCCTTTTGAAAATGAGGAAGATCAAGTAGACAAGTAAAGATGCAGTTAGCATACACAAACAGGAAGGGATGGAGGTGATTCGTATCCTATTCCTCTCAAAATCCACTAGCCACATTCAGAATACCTGTACAGACAATAGTGTTTTACCCCCACATTTCTGTGGTGGAGATTTTAAGAAATCTTAATACTCTTGGAAAGGGTGAAAGATCACTTACAGCATCTTTCTCCAAGGCTAGTAATGGAAGAGGAAGTCTGACATACACTTTCACAAATGAAACGACAGGACATCTCCAAAGAGAGCTAAAAGATAATCTTGTTTTGATTACTTGTTCTTCTGATATGAAAGGGGTAGCAGGGAATAATCTCTAACTTTTTGTAGAGCCTAATACTGTTTTATCTTTTCTTAAAAAAAGTTATTTTCCTACGTCTTGCTACACAGATTGAAAAAACCTAGAAAAAAAACCCCCACTTTTAAAGGCAAGTAAAGAAGCCAATAATATGAAAAGCACACTAGAGCTGTAATAATGATTGTTAAATGCTTGAAATAGCTGCAGCAGTTGATTGGATTGTGAATGATACATGTGAAAAATAATTTTCTATGATCATAGGCAGATGCAAAAGTTAAATGATTATACTATGTATATATATTGATATAGAATTGCTATATATATTGTGTACTGTATGTTCTAGCTTTCAGAAATACTGTATTGTAGTGTACTGTACTTAACTAAGCAGATCTACATAGCAACTTGTCATTTTCCACAAAGTCACTAGTACTGTTAACAAAAACCGAAAAAGTCTATTATTTCCAGTAAAAGAAATACGTACTGTTACAGTCACAGACATTTTGACTATAGAGAGACAATGTACATTTAACCAAAAAAACTCCCCAAACCAAAAAACTCACCTCAACCAGCCCAAACTGTTGCATTTATCATCTTACTCAAAAGGGGAAGGGAAATGCCACCAATACATGAAGAGGAATAACATTTACACAACTTTGAATGAGTGAAAATGAAAGAAAATCAAAACATTCCAAATAACTCTTTCTGCAACACAATCTCCCTAGTCTGGAAAGAACTCTGGAGTGAAACGACTAACATAATTTTGGGGCCACATGCTCCCTGAATCAGGAGCTGTAGCTAGACATAATTAGGCAGCTCACTAACTAAATGGGAACAAAATGAGCTCTAGAAACCCTGCAGTTTACATAGATCAGATGCTCAGGACTCTCACTGACCAATTCCTCCTTCTTTTGACCATCTGCTAGTCTTCTGCTCATCACTGAACACATATATTCCTGAAAAGATTTCGGCAAAGGCCACCTGGATTTCAAAAGAGAAAGTTAATTCTTATTCACTGCACATTCTCATCAGATTGTTTGGATCGCTTGCAAAGGTATTCGATAGCCAACGTGTTGCAGAGCCCATGAGGTGGGGAAAGAGCTGTTTTATACAAGGCTTTGGAAATCATCTGAGACTCTTTACCTTTAATATTTTAAGTGCCAGTCCTATCAATACACTGTTTTGCTGTTTAACCATTTGATAGTTTTTACTTTTATTTTAAGGGGACTGGAGAGGCAAGTTCAGATTATATTGCTTGCATTTTAGTTGTCTGACACATGAACATGACAAAATCCCATGGAAAAGAGTGACAGAACTGAACAGTGCAGTTTCAGGGCTGCCAGCACTCTTGGATATTCATTTCTGTTAGTGAAGCTGGTTGAGTTGGGCTACTTTATTTACCTTGTGGCTGAAAGGCCACGTGAGGCTCTGAGAGGCACCCTTTGGCCTTCCCTGTAGAATGGGTACAAGCACTCACAAAAATAACATGGACTAAGTCTTGAAGTCATCAGTCATGTTTTGAATGATGTCCTATTTGGGCAAATATCCAGTTAAGAGAATCTGACCTACAGAATGTGTTTTATGAATATATGTGTGCATAAACACTGTATTTGTACTACAGACTCATGCTAAGAGCTTCACAATGTAACCATGTTCCATTTAAACTATTTCTGAAACCATGTGCGTCCTCACATCCAATTAGTAAGCTGAGAAATAGACAGCTAGCTACCCCCTGCATGCACACACACCCATGCACACTCACATACACACGCATACGGAGGCAGATAATTCAGTTTTCTTCAAGGAAAACAGAATATGGGATAAATGAAAACTGTCTGAAAGACTTTACGGGGAGAATGAGAATAAAAAGCTGTGATCTTTTCAGGCTACTAAGCAGTTCTCTGACTGTAATCATGCCAACTAAACATGTTAGTTTTCAGTTGAACAGCCTACATCCAGCATATAGGGCAGTGGTGGGGAGACCCCTGTAAGTATCAACAAAGAACATGGCAATATCCAAGTGCCAGAATCAAAAGGAACACAATGAAGTGAAGAAGATGTCTGATCAAATAGATCCATCTCAGAAAGGTACCTCAGTGTCTGTTAGGAACAAGAAACTGCAGAACCAGAGAGCTGAGCTAAGTATCATCTAATCTGTCCGCCCATTCCTCAGGCGTCGTGACTGCTGAACTTGGCCAAAATCACTAAGTCTGCAGAAGAGCACAGCTCTCATGGGAGCACAGCTGAGGTGGGAAACGCTTTGCTACACTGGTACCAATGTCTCCAGACAGCTAAGTTCCTCTGGGACCTTCAGGAAGCACACGGGCTACTGTAGTACTTAAGTGTAACTTGATTTAGAGCATTTACTAGAGACATCTGGGGTGCGGCTGCATGACTAGGCAAGAAACTTTGTAGTATAAAGAGGGATTAAGTGATAATAAAGACTGCACGGGGAACAGCACAGAAATTTATTTGATGAGCTTAACTAGACAGAAGTTGTAACACATGATGGATGGCACAGCCGTGCTTCATTTATTTGTATAATGATATTGCTCCAGCAAAAGCATATGGCTAGAATGCTTTAAGAAAAACAAAAACAAAACACAACGGAAACAATAGAAGGGCTTATCTGTTTCTGCAGTGACACCCATGCAATCTCAGAAGTGCCAATAAAGATTGCACTGATAGAAATTAACAACAGAATTTGTCACAGGCAAGCAGCTTTTCACTGGACTTCTCTGATAGGAATTCACTGGCAGGAGTGGACCTGGAGTCAGTACTCAAATCGCAAAGCCTCACCTTCCTGTTATTCAAATTCAAGTGAAAGCTTGACCTAGGAATGTGATTTATCCTCCAGTGTTTCACAGGGAGATGAAGCCAACCCCAGGAGAAAGAGGAGACCATTTTGGAAGAGGGTCAAACCTGATGCCATAACTGAAGGCAAGAAACAGCGGAGAAGTCTCAGGCAGTACAAAGTGGCCACGTGATTCATCACTAATATTTCCTGACTAATTCTCTGTCCCCCAAAATAGGAAAACATTTCATATGAAGTGAATGTTTAAGACGAAAGTTTGCTATAGACATAAAACAACTACATTTCAAACTGCTCAGATGCATTTCTGTTTTAAGGCAGTAATTATGGATGAGGCTGCGGTGTATTTGCTTCCTAAAGAAATAGCTTATGGTGTTGTCTTTTTTGAAATATACTTGTAGGGATAGAATTCACATTAACTGATTAGGACAGAAGTGAAAACTGTTGTGGAGGACTGAAACCCAAGTTGATGCCGTGTTTGGAAGACCTTTCTGATCTGCTTACCTCAATGTTACCCCAAAATGTTGCACTCCTTTCTCCCTACTTTGCCTTACTTGCTGTGCATACTGCAGAATCCTGTCCAAGCCAAAAGCAAAGGTTAAGAGCCTTCCTTGGGCATATGTGGTTGAGCGCTACATCTCAGTTCACTGAGTGCTGGGGAGATTGTGAAGCAGATTTAGTTCTGCCAGTGGAAACTATAATCATGTGGTGCTATCAGAAGAATCAGGTTTTACTAACAAAGTCTTACCTCTCTTAAATTTGTCTTCCTTTATTATTTTAAATTTTTTGCACTGAATAATTCTGGGGGAATTAGCATGTTAAAAACCTTACTTACTTCTTCTCATCATGTGGCTTTATCAGAAATATAGTTAGGTTGAGTCTGACTCCTTTTATTTTGTAATAGTCCCATAAACATCTTTATTTGAGATACTAATTGCAACTTGGGTGGTGTCACAAAGCACATTCCCGGTCTGATTTACTTTTTCACCTTATTCACAGTAGATCAGCTAACTCTGCTTCTCCTATGCTTGGACTCTTTTGTCGAGCCTGGAATCTAGCACTGATGCAAAGGCTTAAATGCAAAAAGAAGCTAGTGGCACTCCTAAATTTATCACCAAAATATCTATTAATATTCATTTTTTTCTTCACTAGAAATTAAAATTTTAGATGTAAATTACCTAATGGTATGGTAATGGCTATAAATGTTAATTTAGAGTGGTTGGACATCCAGATTCAGACAGACATACACAAGGAACCAATTCTTTCTTTCTCCCCCAAATTATGCACTTGCCTAACTCCACTTCCTAACAGCTATTTCTGAAGGGACATTAGAAATAAAACTTTTTCTATTCCAAGAGGCACAAACCTAGCTGATTAAGTTAACAGCACTGGGAATAATTAGACGCATATACATCTACTATTACCTAACATATCCTTTCTCATATTTGTATTCATTCTTAGAAAAAGAAATGTTCTCTTTGCTTTTTGCAAAAATACAAGAACAAAGCATTCTTACTTCAGACAGGTCCTCCTCCTCTCAGTGTCACACTTGTGCACCATATCTGTGTATTCTACAGGGAAGAAAACATAAGTCGCCCTCTGTTATTTTTCTGAGTTAATTTGAACAATATCCATGCACTCTAATTATTCCACCTAAAATTCTCTTTCTCACCTCAGTCATCTGTCAAAATGTGGGGGCTCCTTTGGTCCTGCTAAGGCCAAGTGGATCACTCAGTGACTTTAGAGGAAGCTGACTCAGATCTTAAGCATTACTTCTAGCAGGACTAATAGGAAGGTTTATAGAAATCATCAGTAACCCTGACTTAGCACCCCTGGCACACAGGAGTCTGTACCTTCACACACGTGGCTGTCTGAGCATGCTGCAGAGTTTCTAGTGTCATTTCCAGTATCTGCCTGTCTGCAAGGATTTTGTTTTTTGTCAAGAAGGCATTCAAAGGTGGGGAGAGGTTTTCACTTTATTTACTAACTCAAGACTCTAGATCTATCATACTATCAACAGTTCCTCTCATATGTCTGCCTTGAGGAGAGTTGTGATCACTCAGGGGCTCAATCCTACTGTGATAAATCTCTTGGGAGCTGAAGAGGCTCAGAACCTCTCAGGGCCGTGTCTTAATTCTCATCACACTATATCTCCTTTAGGAATTTTCACAGCAAGTGTAAAAACAAATTGGGGAATGTGAAAAGCAGCTATTATATTTCGGCTGATCAGATGTTGCTTCAGTTAGGTACCTGCTGACTCACTTCTAGCAGGTTCATTGCACAGCGCAGAGGAGCTGGATACCCGAGTGAAAGGCATGGATTATCAAGGTCGCATTTCCCCTGACAGAACAGCCACCAAATATTAAATGAATACTCTATTTCTTTTTCAGCAGCAGTCATCTTCAGCAGTGAGAAATGGAGAGTACGTTAGCATAAGACTGCCAGAAGGGTCAGATCTGCAGCCTGAGGCATAGAGAGTTATGTTTGAAATGACTTGGGTACTTCTGAACTTGGGTTGGACTCAACTGTCCCACAAAGAGCATCTGTTGTGCCTTCTCCCTGCGGGACTTTGGGTTTGCTGATAAGAGAGGCAGGATGTACAACTATCATACTTGCTAAAGGCAAAAGATTTGTTTCTCCACCAGGTAAATGATCCAGCATTAATTGAGCACCTCAAGGTCATCTGAAATCAATCAGCTTGGGGTTAGGTAAGAAGAAAGGGGTCTGACGGTGTAATAGTTATTACTTGTTTCTCCTTTGGATGAAAAAGAAATCAAATTAATTATCAAATTCAGAAAAATGGATGTCACTTGGCCTCTTTGACCTTAGGGCAAAGGGAAATCCCATTCTTTTAGGGAGTCAATGTTATCATTACATGTTTCATTTCCCTTTTAGCTTATTGTGAATTTAGGCTGGTTTTGAATAACATGGGTTAATAACATGGGCCAGAAGCAGGCCTATGGAAAGCTGACAAATTGTCCCTACAGCAGTTCCTGCAAAATGTTCCCACCTATTCCCCTTAGGAGAGACTATCAACAGTGGCAGGACTGCAGTGAGAGAAGGGGCCAGCTTGCAGCGAGCAAACTACGATTTGTACAGGCTCCTTTCTCCTGCCACGTTCTCACCACATGGGACTCGCTCCCGCTGCTCCTGCGCAGGAGACGACCGCCGTGCAGCACCACTCACCCCAGCACGCACACACCAGCCATGCCCCGCTCCCCATCAGCAGCCACTGACGCCGTGGTCCTGCATTCCTTGTGGATTCCCGTTTCCCAGCGAGAGGCAGGTGGCAGCAGAATGGGCAAGAGAAGACACGTTTTGGTGCTCCAGTTCATACTTTCATACAATACAAGAACGGGGGGGGAGGGGGGGGAGTCAGTGAATAGCAACAAATCAATTGATTTTTTTTTTCAGTAAATTGAAAAGGAAACTTTTTTTTTTCCCCCTATAATGCAGGAATTGCCCTGCAGAGCTCATTTCCACAGGATACCCTTAGGGCCTAGCAATTCATAAGCTAGATCTCTATAGAACAGTGAGTGTATTTGCCACAACTTCCATATGGCATAAAAAGTTAAGGCCATAAATTGTCATGTCTTTAGGCCAAAAGCAGATATTTAACTAATGGAGCTGATGATAATTTTTCTTTCTTAGGCTTATTACTTCTCTATTATCCAACAGGGATTTTCATTTTCCTTCAAACCACGTTTAACCACCCACAGCCACCGGGTCAGGTGGATCACAGGGCACATTCGGTCTGGCCATTCCTACGTTTGGGATGGACTTCACCAGCCTCAGCAGCAGTAAGAGAAGGCACTTCCTCCCCTTTAACCTAAGGCTTTCTCTATTGCACTTTTGCCTCGTAGGGAGGCCTTGATTCAGATGCTTGCATTTGTGCCTTACTAATGCCCTTTTCCATTGCCAAGCAAAAGAGAGAGAGCTTTAGGGACAGTGAGAATCAGGCTCAAGGAATGCAGGATACTTCATGCTCCAGCAGAGGGATGTGCTATAGTCGGCTCTTTATCATCCATATCATTTTATCAGGTATTTTGAAGCAAGGCTTGCAAGTGGGCTGAGACAGAGGCACTCAACCAGCGTCACGTGCAGTCTGTAGATCGCTGTGATTGCGAGGGTACTACAGGTATTCTTCCTACTAGGGAACCTAGTGGCAGTGCATGAAGCTTAGAAATAGCTGTAGTTGTTTCTGCTGAAGTGAACATTTTAAAAGTAAAGGGGTTGATGCTTGAGCTACCGAGCCCATAAAAGAGCACTTAAAAAGTGACCTGATGTGCAATTTCATCTACATGAACATGACATTTTCTAGTCAAGCGGCCAGATCCTCCTTTCCTTTACAAAATCAAGTCACCAATTTTTAAGCCTGGAAGTTCAATAAACTCAGTTTATATTTGAGGGAGACCTTTGTGAAAACCTTGATGTAAAGTCAGATAAATGATTTCAAGTTCAGTCTTGGATGTCTTGGCTTTACTTTAAGAAGTTTGTTTACTTTTTAATTAGCACCTTTCATTCAGTCACCCCTGATCTTTAATTCACCTAAATATTGAAGATACTGTGTTATAAAGTTGCTTTTTTTTTTTTTTTGATTTAGGGAACATTGAAAAATGGAAGAATCAAATTTGCACTGAATTTTTCTTTCTTAACACACTAGTATTTGGATTTTGGTTGATGTAAGCCCCTTTTAATACTTCAAGTGTACTGGCATCTCTCTATTGATATCAGAGCCATATTTCAGGATATGTTACATCTTGACTTTAACTCATAGGATTTATCAACAGCTAATTAAACAGCTTTTCCCCAGACCTCAGATGGCAAACAAGCAGCTATAGTTTTGAAAGCTGGCTAAATTTTTTCATGGAAATATATGGGAGAACACAAAAATTTTTGATACCGAATATCTCAGAAAAGCAAAACCAAACCAAACCAAAATGACAAAAAACTTTCCTCAAGGAAACAGCTTAAAAATCTTTTGTATACCTTCACTTCTCATTCTCCCTTCCTGCTCCTAGCCTCTAGAACATTAAGTTTTTGTACAGATTTCTATACAGAATGTCTTTATATATTGAACATGAATTTGCCCTGTTTGTCTTAGGTTTTGTCTTTCACTTCTTGGTTTACATGACAGCATGGATTTTATCAATATCGCTCTGAGAACAATATTTGTTAATTAACTTGTGCTCCTTCTCTAGCCCAGCCAAAGTAATGGAGATATTCTAAAAAAAATCCTTAAATTACCCCAAACAATTTGATGACAGAATAATAATAATAAAAAAGAAGTGCTACCAAGTAAGAGGCTCATTTGCCCTTGCCTCAAGGTCTCTTTACACTGTCTAGTGCAATTGAGAATCAGGCCTTCAGCATTCAGGACCTGCTGAACAATACCTTGCAGCTTGCAAAAAGATTCAGAGACTGAATTGCCTGTCAGTGTTTTCCCCAAACTAAATCAGGAATGGAACAGGTCTAGCACACAGCAACAAGGTTATCTGTGCTGAATCACAGATATCTGATACAGAAGCTGCAGGTTTTAAAGAATACTCAAGATTTTATGTGGAAATCTGTCGACTCATTATTTAGAAAGTTGTCCAGCATAAAAGAATACCTCATGTGAAATATTCAGTGTTTACAAGCAACATTTTGTAAACTTAAGAAAGCTTAATTTAAATATAGACACAAGTAAAAGCTAAACTAGCATTTTTTCTTTTTCTTTTTGCATATTTTTGTTAGGTGCTTCTTCTCTGCCTAAAATATAAAGTCCAGAGTGCAGCTGGTGCAAATCCTAAGATTTCAAGCAAGTCAACGATAGTGTCAGACACTGATCCAACTGAACTAAGGACTCAAGAACTTTGGGAGTTGGCTTTGGGGAGTGGGGAGAGGGGAAATTCTCACAGAGATACACAGAAGACTAGGGAGAACACCAGCCCAAACACAATAAAACAAAATACAAAACACCAACATACATAGGCAGATCAGGAATCAATCTTTCACATTGATCCTACATTCCTTGCATAGGCTTGGGTATGCAGAGAATGTGGGATGTGGCCCTTAAATTAGACATTTTTTTTTTTTCAAATAAAGAAGGGAAGATTATTTGCAATGGTAAAACATTAAGTTATTTTGGCATCAGCACAAATTACAGGGGCAGGATCGGATTCCCACACTAACATGGAAACTCTCTAGAGAGCAAGGCAGGGATGAGAGAACAATACAGCAGATTAATTCTTCTCCAGTGACCAGAAAGAAGGGAAATCCTAGATATTAACACATTTCCAAAACTTTCACTATTTTTTCAAATAAGAAAAAAGGAGGGGAAAAAAAAAAAAAAAGAGTATAATGTCTATCATCCCAAAGGCCAAGGGAACATTGCTAGGAAAACTCTTTCTCAAAAGGAACCTCCCTTCAACAGAAAACTGAGCTGGAACCAGAAAGAAGAAAGAAAACATACCCAAAAAACCTCAGTAAGAGCCAAAAGAGAACCACATAACTCAAAAACAAAATAGCAGTTCAAATGATACTGCAGGATGCACAAACTCTAGCAGATAATCTCACAGATGACT
>JAVCKT010028087.1:0-16300 GCA_032273925.1 Rhynchotus rufescens | reverse complement strand
TACTAAAAGCTGTAATATAGAATATAGCTGAAGCTTTTAAAATGAGTACTTGTAGAAGAGAAATAAATATATAAACTAGGCCCCTCAAATTTCCTAAGTGCAATAAAAAAGTAAAAAAAAAAAAAAAGCTAAATTAACAGATGGGTTAAGAGAGCACAAAACCCTTCTGCAATGGGGGCACTTCACTGAGCCACTACTTGTATACTTACAAATATACAAGTAACATTCGTGTAGCCTGAGAATTTTTCCTTTATATAAGCAGTACACAGAGATATTACAGTTTCAATGTATTTAAATTCAATGTATTTAAAACGGACGCTTTGTTAAAGGAGAGGTTACTTGTGAAGATACACTATACTGGCAAATTCAACTAGGTTTCTCCCGATTTTCTTTCGTACGTGATCTCTGTGCATGACAGAGAAAAAAATAAATATCGAGCAACCTTCCTAATTCTTTGGAGTGCCTGTCATTCATTTCATGTCTTTATGAAGGGACCAGGAAAACTTCACTCCCCAAATACAGAAATGCAGAACATCACAGCTTTAAAAAGATCATTCTTTCTGTTCTTTACAGACACCTCCATCAGCTTCACTTGAATACTGCCTATAACGTATCATACAGATCGTACTACTTAGTGCCTATATATGGATTTTTACTGCTCAATAACTTTGTTAATTGATCGTGGATTTTTATTAAGCTACGTATCTTTCCCGGACTTAGTTAAATGTCTGCATTTTTCAACACGTAAAGCATTACCGTATTTTGGTGTATTCCACTGTGCTTTGACTGTGATGAAGTGTATATAGACACGCATAAAATACATGCTTATAGAAGCAATTAAATAAACAATAACAAAAAAAAAAACCCAGCTTGTGATGCATTGAAATGAATGAGACTTTCTTCTTGTCCATAATAATTTAGCTTATAGTTGAGAACGGGAGCAAAGCACCTGAAGTGACTCATTTTCAATTCTAGAAATGCAATGAACTTCACAAAAGGTCTGTGGTTACCTCATTTTTTAAGTAATCAAGCAGAACTGACAGATATTAACAGTAGCAAGGACTTGCATAACGAGGACTTGGAGGAAGGGCTAAGTACTATCAATGCCCGAGTGATTTAAAGAGAATGAAGGCATGTTTTTTCTTTATAATGCATTATGTAACAGCATAGAGGGCAATCTAAGACATACGAGAAGATACAGGACGCAGAGTTGCTCTTATACTTGCTATTTATCATGCAAGTATTCTATAGTGCTTAGAGCAGAAGGCTCACAAAACACCTAACTTATGAGTATTATCCTGTACAAATGAGTTTAAAATGTTTTACTTGGCATGTTTTATGTTTCCCCTATCTTTAGGAAAATCTAGTAAGTCACTCAATTCATTTTATTCAAACTTCTGCAATACATGCAATCTCAGATAAAACAATATTGTCAAATTTGTGATAGCCAGACTCTTCCGGATCACATTAGTGTGAAGAGAAAACTGCTGTTGAGCTGACACATTGATAGATTAGGAGTTCTGCTGAGGAATATCTAAAAATGGTGATTCAATCTTGTCGCTACTATGTAAAAATAAAAAAAAAAAGTAGACATGTTACTTATGATGTCTTTTATCAAACCCTAAAGGGTAAGGCTTCTAGTGCATCGAACATTTTCTGAGATCTGCTTCTGACTTTACTGTTACAAAATACCAACAGAAATAAATGTAACTAAATTGGCCTATTAAAAGGAGAAAAAAAAAAAGAGGTGAGCTTGGACCCTGAATTTATTTAAAAAGGAAAATGAAAACCTGAATGTAGAAAGCATGTTGCAGGTGAGAGGGGGGGTAAGGGGGGAGGAAGTTCTGCTCCTTTTTTACAGTACAGGTTCTGTCCCTGTAATGATAAAATGGAGAGCTGGTAGGATTATGAAACACAAGTAACATGAAGGGCAAATCTGAGCGAAAGAGAATGCTATTCCCATCATTAAAAACTTAGCTGGGTTTGTTGCTTTAACTGTCTTAAAATCACTGCCTGAAATCAATAAAGTGATGCAGATTTCCGTAAGAAACAATCTTGCACATAAAATAACGTAGCCCATCACCTTCTGTTAGGACACGTAAACATAAACATATGTGCAGAAAAGATTTTTTATATAGATATTTTATACAGCCCCTTCATCTTTAACTACTCAAAAATTACTTTTAAAAGAGGCATGTTATGTGCTTTTGCTGTTTTACTCCTCGTTCTCTGTCGATCTGAACCCTGTGTCATCATTTACACTGAAGTGAAGTCAGGTTTAAACACTGTCTTCAGTCTCTCAGTGCTTCCTACTTGTCTGTGCTGCTGCAGATCGCCACGAAAGGCTCAAGATGGCAGAGAACTGGGGCCTTGATGGTCTGTATCTTCCTCCCATGGAAATTACTGAATATTTAATAACTGCTTATTTCTGAATGATTCGAGAAGTCCTGCAGGAACACAAGGGGAAACAAGATTTGACAATCCTCATCCTCCACTGAAAAGGAAAACAGGTAAGGAAAAGAAGGGAACAGGAATACAGGGAGAAGGTTTTCTTATTTTCCCTCTCCCAAAGGGAAAGAACCCTTGACACGTACTTCATTATGTAACAAGGATACAAACTGGAATGCAGCTCAGATTTGTGATGCTCCGTGCTTTTATTTTGCGGGAAGGATGAGTTGTTGTTTTGAACTGTGTATTTCTTTTAGTATGGCTTCCCTAAGAAGTATTTGTAGCCTCTGTTTTACTGATTTTTCATGTTGCATTGAAATTTTTATCTTTTAAAAAAAATATGTATGTTCCAAGCACTCCTGTGACGTAAGTTTGGTTATGAAGGGATAAGGGGGAGGGGGGAACATATGAAGGGGTTAAGTAAGGGCAAAGCATACGAAGTGGTAAGGGAGGTGGAAACAGCAGCAAGGCAAAAAGTTAAGCATCTTGTTCAAAACCACAGGCAGAGCCAGAAACCCATATTAAATGCAAGAAATGTCTCTGCCCAGGTCTGTGTTTAGCTTACAGTCCTTAATGCGGGCATCCACCTTTCCAGTATACACACTGATATCGTTAGGGTATTCAGGCTGTGCAGCAACCTTCTCTGGATATGGGAAAGAAACAAGTCGGAATAAATGTGGAGTGTGTGGGGCGGTAGCAAGGACCAAGGAGAACTGTCTGGAGCAATGGACTAGGGCTTGATGGCGAAGTAGATTAATGCAGTCCCTTTTCCAGCTGCGTAGCAAGTGGAACGGGTTCAATTTCCCTCAGCCTGAAACTTCATTTTTTCCCCACATCGCATACACACGTAGCTCTTAAATGTGGGGAGCCCTCACGCCTGAAAACCTGCTTCTAAGCACAGGTTCGCAAAAAGGCATTCGCAGGTGCTTAACTCCTGCGGGGCAGCTTCTCTGACAGGCAGCCCTCAAAGCCAGACTCCCCCGAGGCCTCCACGGTTTTTAGTGAGGACTAAGACATCCGTGGGGGCGGCAGGCTGGGAGAGGCGGGGGGTGATACTTTATTTCTTCAGCAGCAGCTCCCCCGCCCTGCGCGCGGCTCCGCGGCCGGGCGGCCGAGGCGGCGCGGGCCCAACGGCCGCCAACGGCCGCCAACGGTCGCGCTCACCTCGTGCCGCCGCGTCCCGAGCCTCCGCCTCGCTCCAGCGGCTCCGCAGTGCACCGAGCCCTCCTTCCTCCTCCTCAGCTCTGCTAACCACCGCCGCGATGCCTTTAGATATATATATATATTTTTTTTCTTATCCATCCCGTGCCTCCTCAGCAAGCCTGGCTGACCCACAAGTGATTTTATTAAAATAAATAAAAGCTCTCCACGGAGAGAAAAAAAAAAAAGCGCAGCTCCGCTCCGCTTGATATTTACGCTACATTTTACTGCCCCCAAGATGTCACTAGCAGGAGCCCTTAGAAAGCAAAGAAAAAAAAAAACAAACCAACACACACCACCCTACACTTTGCACACTCGGCTGCAAACCTCTCCCTTCCCCTCCGGGGCAGGCACCACTACTCTACACAGCTCGCCCACCATTGAGGAGGGGGGAAAAAAGAGGAGGGGGGAAAGGAAAAGGGAAAAAAAAAAAAAGGAACGGGCTCGTTCTCTCAGAAACCGCACACTTTCGCAGGGGAGGGCGGCGAGCGCGGCGCGGCGTGGCGGGGCGCACATGACAGCCCGCCGCGCCGCGCTGTATTTCCCTCCCTTAGCGACAGGGGAGGCGCGGGGCGGTGGCGGCGCGCCCATTGGCGGAGCGCGCGGCGCGGGCGCGCCCATTGGCTGCGGCGCGCGCCAATGGGGCGCGCTGTATCCGGGAGGCACGGGGCACTGGAGCTATTTAAATCCACCTCGGTGATGTCAGCGCGGGCGGCGGTTGGCCGGGGGAGGGGGGCAGCGCGGAGGAGGGGGGCGGCAGGGCGGCAGTGGCGCCTGTCATGCCGGGTTACTCGCAGCGCCGCGGCTTGCCCCTCGCCCCGAGGAGCGCGGGAGCGGCCCGCCGCAGCCCTGCGCCCGGCCAAAACGCCCCAGTGTCCCACAAACTCTTCCCTTTTGCCCTAACAGGGTTTTTCGGGGATGCACCATCACTCTCCTAGCAGTACTGGGCAGTGTAACTACTTGTGGTGGTTAGCTCTGGGTGTATGAGGTAATTCCAGCGGGTTGGTAGCACACGCTGTGAGACTCGAGCGCAGTCGGGTGGACTCGGTGACTATGCGAGTTCGTGCTAAGCTGAAGGGAAGGTCAGAGGGCTCTGCTCCGCATTAAAAAATAACTGCGCTGATCAGAGTAGGGGGTTACCCTTGCTTGGCTTCGAAAGGGACCCTTGATCTCTCTCGCATCCGATGCCTCCGTGTGTCCTCAGTGATACTGCAGAAAGGGCAACTCGCACTGGCTTTCATTTTTCAGGCTGTGCCTTGAGGAATGTGTAGCTCTTTCCCTTGCTGTGCTCGAGTTTGCCTGATTTTGCATCCTGATGGAATGCCATGGGTAGGAAATGTCTCGCTGATGGTGGTTTAAAAGGTCTGCATTTGGCACATTTAGGTTATGAGCATAATGTCAGTAGGAAATAGCCACCTGACCCGTGTTCCTCTTGTGCTTCTCCTGTTAAAGACAGAAAAAAATGGCTCTTAGATGCTAAAACTTGATAGATGCTCCTAGCCACCAGTGTTGTGTTTGCTATTGTGTTCCCAGCACTGCGATCACAGATGGGATTGAACTGGTGTTACGGTACAACAGAAAGAGAAGTGAAAACACAATCCAAATGCACACGGCAGCGTGGCAGAAAATGTCTAGTAATCTGTTGGCACTTCAATATGTTGGGGACCTGGCCAGGATTTCTATGCAAGACTGAAAACGGAGCTTGGAAAGTGGTGGCCGGCTGCTAGCACCCCTGAACGGGGGGAGCTCCCTGCCCCTAACGGAGCTAGCAGCTTTTACCAGAACCAGCTCTTCACGAGAGAGGTTTTTCTGACCTGCTGTGAACACCTCCAGTGATGCTCGCAGCATAGTCTCAACATCCCTGTCTTGAGAGGAAGACTGCATGCAGTGCCGTGGATTAGGGCCTCAGTGATGGTCAACATCCAGGTTATAATGCAGATTGTAATGTCCATGAAGGTGTTGCTCTAAATTACTCCTTTCCTCAGAGGAGCCTTGCAGCTGGGTGCTCTTAACTGCTTTTCTCTCCAGCAATGAAATCTGAGCGAGTGACAACTGGCAGGAGCGCGTGGCTGGTGTCTAGAAGCAGAGCTGCCCCTTTCAGCATCAGGGATCATGTAGTTTAGCCTGGGTGTGCTACGAAACTGCTTTCAAACTGAGGTTTTTGGAAAAGAAGCCCTGAAGCACAGTCATCTTCAAAAACAGCCACTCAGGAGGCCAGGCTGTATTTTCTGAGGGTTGCAAGAGGTCTAAATGTGAGACAAAAGGCAGCTAACAAAAATAGGCAGATTCAAGCAGCCACTAATCTGGAGATTATGAAATAATTATTTTTAAAAAATCTTCCAGTAGTGACTTTCAGCACTGTGTATGAGAGAGCTCCCAGGTTGGACTGGGTAAAATAGTTGTGATAAGAGCTTAAGAGCAAAATGAGGAATCACCTGCAAGAGCTGTCTTACACGGAGTAGGCTGTAGCTTAAAATATTTCTTAAAAAGGAACAGCACGATGGCTTTGTGTAGATGGGACTCACTGGAAAATGCTGTGTGCTGTAGTACCTGTCTTTGGAGGTTCCTGAAAGGCCTGGGTAGGCAAAGAGCGTTTCTGAGGCTGAGTAAATGGGCATGAGGAAACTAGGAGGCACACGAGTAGCTGCCGTTCCGACAAGGCAGACCCAGAAATCACCTCCTGCTCTTCTTCACTCCTTCCTCCTGTCCAGCTTTCAGAAATGATTCTCAGTTCCTACCTGCTGCTCCCACGTAGTGCTACGACTATGCATTTCTTCCCTGTCCTGTGCATCTTCTGCAGGAAGGTTTGTGGATCTGCACTGTAACTCTCTTGCAGGATTCAGCTCAATTCAAACTGCAAAACAGGCTCAATTACAGCTCTGTGTTTCAAAATATGAGCAATAAAAATCTGTCCTGAACGTTCAGGGCAGGAATAGCGAAGCTTTTCAAATTTTAAATGGGTTTTGTGTGGAAAATCCCTCTCATAAATAATTAGCAAGTGTTCTAAGCACCACTGCGTATTTTATTATATTGTATGGTATCTGTGTGGAGGAGCTGGACAATTCCTAATGATTAACCACGATTTGTTCTGTGATCCTCTGACTGCTGGAAGAGAGAATTTGTAGTTGCTCTTTATCTAATAATTCAAGGAACAGGGATGGACAGTGGTTTAAGGTTTAAATGCAGCTTGCCTTTCACTCTCTCAGTTATAGCAGACATTCAAGTTTACTGAAAGTGATTCTGCACAAGCAGACCTGCACAATCCTTTATACAACAGTATAAAGGATTGCAGTGCTGCACTTTTTTTTTTTTTTGGCTTATATTTGGTATAATGTTTTGCTTATTTTACCTTTGAGAAAGCCACTTTTTACACACACCAGTGCAAAATGTTTTTAGAGGAAGAAAAGAATCACTGCAGCAGCTGAATTTGTCTTATATGCCAATGGACATTAATTGCTGTGTTAGAAGCAAGTAATTTGTAACTAAGAATTGTTCAGATTTAGCTCTTTGAGTTTTCAATAACTTTATGAAATAGGATTAAATCACCTTATAATTCATGTGGATGATGAGGTCTGTGTTCCTGCTGAGGCTTTTCAAAGAGAGTATGTTAGAAGTGGTCCGTGGCTCTCCACATGTCTCCGTGCTGTTACTGGTTTCTGGACAGGGAAGGGCTGCATCCCTCGGCCCCAGAAAGCAACACAAAAGGGGAACTGTTAAATCTTTTTTTTTTCCTTGGATATTGTCCTGTTTTGGGGACAAACCTTAAATTCTAACATGGCTTTCTCTTTTGGCAGTGCCATTCCTGAAGGAGTAAAATGCTTGAACCTTCATACATGTCGGACCTGATGGCTGTCCTGGCAATTAGTGGGAGGCTTCAGCATACCAAAAATATTTACAAAAACTCAACTCTCAGGCCAACTAGGAATGCAGGGAAAAGGTCTTGAATAAAGCTAATTCTCCATGTGAGCCATCAGGCTGGGGAAATACCTATTCCCTTGCCATACACCTCCAAAACCTTGCTGGGGTCCATGAAAACAACACACTTCTCTCCTAATGCCATGCAGGTGCGAGGGCCTGTGTCAAACTCCTGTGCGCTGAAGTACAGGAAGAATGAAACAAATCAATGGATCTGCAGTGGAGGCAGACTGGAGAGGTTTAGCATTGCTAAGATTCAGAGGGATTTTTAATTTTATTGTTCAATATTTGTAAACTGTTGAGAAGGAGCCTTCTTGTGGTAAACCCCTATGAATACTGGGTTAACTTGTTCTAACACAGAGCATGAGACCCTGGAGGGAATCCAAGCATTACTTACCTGTTAAAGAGTGTCCAGGCATTCGATCGGTGTGCTGTTTGGGTTTTCTTTTTACAAAGGGATCATAATTCATTTGCACAAAAATTACTAGTCCATAATGAAAACACTTACTATGATTTATAACAGATAAGCTGAAGAAGAGCTGCTTATGAAAGCACACAGTAGCAAAAGGGCCAGAAAGCACCCTTTTCATGCTCTCTGATGGGAACAATCACTTGGGGCCACTTGGAGCAGAATGTCATTTTAATTTCCGTGTTACCAAACACATAACAGAAGGAAAAAAAAAACAGTATGTGTATAGGCACATGTGTATTAGAAGTACCTTTGGTATTCTGATTCTGTACAATTCATTCAGTAACTGATAACATATATATGAGTACCAAAGTGCATAGCATTTATAAAGATGCCATTAAGGAATGTGCAAGTCTAG
The DNA here is from genome assembly GCA_032273925.1 of Rhynchotus rufescens. Lineage (NCBI taxonomy): Eukaryota > Metazoa > Chordata > Aves > Tinamiformes > Tinamidae > Rhynchotus > Rhynchotus rufescens. Next base: position 7,910 of record JAVCKT010028087.1, on the reverse strand, counting down.
TCCACAGGAGTTGATAAGAAACAACACAGTCCTATGTAGTCACCTGCCTGAGTCTTGTGTGACTTCTTGCATAAATTCCCATGCTGTGAAGAGGACCTCTGTCGTAGTCCCAGCTTTGTGCGATCACTGAACATCACGTGAACTTCTGTTTGTTGCAGTTGCTTAGTGAATGTTGTTTCATGGCAATTCTGAGGTTATTTGAAGGACTCTGGGGAAGGACGTCTAAGTGGCTTACAGGATTGGAGAGGACACTACAGCAGCAGAAGATCCACAAGGATTCTCAAGGGATGGGAGGAGAGCAGTGTAGAGAGGCATAAGTGGATATGCTCTGGGTGCAAAGTGAGGACAGAGTTGTACTGATCTGGCATAGTTTGAGATACTTCACTGAAACCATGGTGAAAGGGGAAGCTAAAGAACATACCAGTGTTGTTTGCTCAGTGTGGTAGACCTGCTTATCCTGTTTTTTTTTACTAGTAATGTGCACTGCAGCATGGAGACAAGCACCAAAGGCAGCCCAGCTGCTGGGCTTGGCTGTGGCTGGCTCCTGTGGCCCTTCATAGTCATGTGGTGAGTGGCCAGCAGGAGGGGAAGGAAGCCCAGGAAAGAGGAGAGCTGTAATGCGCCCTGTTCAAGTGACAGGTGACAAACAGGTGACAAACAGTAGTGTTTCTTGTTTGGAAGTTAGCTTAGGCTGGAGCTCTTTGGAGGTACAGCCTGGAGTACCTTGAGTGCCAATGCTCCCATAAGCAGTTTAAGGCTCCTTGGTGGCAATCAATGTATGGCAGTTCTTATGTCAGCAGAGCACGTTGCAGGGCGTGAGGAGGTGATTAAGAGGCTGGAGCATCTGTAAGAAGGAAGCTGAGGGGGTGCCTGTGTGAGACCTGGGAGATGTGTGTAGGAATGGGGAGGGAAGTTGGAAGAGGTCATCAGGGTGTCACAGGTCTGTGGCTTACTTGGGGAAGGGAGAGCTTAGCCTGAAGGATTCAATCTCCTTCCTCTTACTCCATCTCCCCCTCCCCAGGCCTGACTCCTGATGTTCTTGGAGTTTCCAGCTTGCTTCCAAAACCTACAGCCACCTCCTTTCCAGCTTACAGCTCTCTTCCTCTATCACGTCAGCTCTGCCCAGAAAAAAAAATACAAATTGTGGTTTGCTGTAGCCTCTACACTAGTGAATGAGCAACAGTTCAGAGTGGCTCACCAGTCAGTAGACACCAAAGAGTCTGGAACACATGCCCAGCCTCATAACACTTTCCCACCTCAGCTTGAATGGAGCAACATGACTCTACTTTCAGGAATGTCCAACTGTGGAGACCCTCCGGCATGCCTGGCCCCAAACTTAGGTGGCTACAACCTTTACACACAGGACTCCTGAAAATCACTGTTTGTGTCAGCAAGCCAAGGAGAAGTAGAGATAACCACCTTTCTGTAACTTCATAGCAGTCTTCACATTATTAAGCACGCTTCCACAGAGCATTAAATATCCAAACTCCTTTTGCAGGGATCCAGTTCATTGGGAGTTTGGCAACATTGGGAATTAGGGATCCAGTGATCATTGTAGTGATCAATGTGTGCATTTAGACCACCCTGGCCTAAACCGTGCTATACCTCAGGCTCTTGAGTCCATTCAAGCCTGTCTTGTAGGTTTACAGATAGGGATGTGTTAGTGGTGGGTATTTCCTGCATTCTCTCCACAAACTCCTCTCTCCCAAGTTTCTGCTGTTCCTTTGCAGTCAGGGTCCCAGTGCAATGAGTGTCAGGAACTGGTTATTGCGGGATGCACCAGGATCCTAGGTCAATGGGAAGAAAATTGATAGGAATAGTAACTTCTTCATCGTCGTGTCTCCATGTGTATGTAGAAACCACACATAAGAAGCTTTGTGTCCTAATTACTGAGGGACTGAATTAAAGCTGACTGAATGTGCATTGATGGAATCACACTTTCTCCATTCTGTTGTGGATCTCTCTTCCATCCAAACAAAAATCAGGGCCAGTTGACCAGTCCCCGTCATTGATACTTTCCTCATCCATTAACACTCACGAAAGACAGTTCTGTTTTCCTCTGGCTCGGATGACTGACCGTCTTCCCCTTACATAGAATCACGGAAAAGACCTTGAAGATCATCAAGTCCTACCATAGGACCTGCTGAACTGTTCATTTAGGTGTCACCTTCAATTGATGGGCTCTGGGTCTTCACATCCATGACAGGTGTAAAGCTATTTGATTCTTCCCATAAGTTACCCCTAAAATCGCTCAATCTTCCCAAACAATTGAAACATAATCTGATTTTCCTTCTGCTAGTAGCTTGATTAATGAAAGAAAAAAATCACTATCCTGCAGAGATTTTTTCCTAGCTCTTTGCTGTCTTTCCTGGTTCTTAGGGAAGCTGGTTAACACCTCTGCTCAGCTAGTGCTTCCACATTTTGCCTGCCGGAGTACCCAAACACATTTCCAACTGCTTTCTTCATCACTGATCTGAGAAGAATATCCCTTTAAAAATATGTAAGTTAGAATACTTTAAATCTTACCCTTTTTCCTTTTGCTCTCTAAAATGATCTGGCTCGAGAGGCACCAAAATCACACGATTGATCACTGTCTGGCTACAGGCGTTCTGGGAGGTGTGCTCTCCATCATAGCCACTTCTTCATAAAAAAAATAGCCACTTCTTCATAAAAAAAGGTTTATCGCTATGCCTCCACCTCTCTTTTTCATTATAATTAGTTTATAATTACTTTATATAAGCTCAGTTTCTGAGTGAGAACATTGTTTTGTGTTTGGAGAAGCATCAAATATGGTTGGGTTATGATTCATGATCAGAACTCCTAGTTATTGCAGTAATACAAATTGCTATTATTTAATTTATTCATTTCAAAATACCATTTGATTTCTAGGGAGTATTCTAGGAAATTTTTGTGGAATATTTCTGAGAGAAAATATAAGCTGAGAATGATTCAGGATTCTATGCACAAAACACATCCTCATCTCTCAAACTGCAGTGAGGCCCCTCAGTTTACCTCAGTTGTAAAATAAGTGTTCAAAACTTGGAAATGTTTTTCCAGGTCCTCACACACAAGACGGAAAGCTGTTTCCACCTTCATTGCAGAAATGCTGTGATATTAGGATGCAGCAGTTTCAAAACCTTAGCCATTGTGTATTCTTTGAGATACTCTAATAGATTTTCTAAGCTGCATAATCTCAACAGACTCTTAAGCATACCATCTGGCTGTGTCATCACAAAAATCTAAGCGTAACCTCTCCACCCCAAAAAACACGGGATTTTTTTTTTCTAGTGTAACTATTGAATCAATTTTTGCAATTAAGCTACAATTAAGGAAGTTTCAAGAATTTAATTGAAAATACAGAACATCAGGAAAACCAAGAAAACAGATTGTGTAGGGTTTTTTCCCCTAGAAACTCTTGAAAATCCCAGACCTTTTTGGGATATGGAGCTTGAGAAATGTTTGGTCTTTGTCACTCAGCTCAGAAACACTGTTCTTCCTGCACGAGGGAGAAGCTAATACAGACCTTTGAACATACTGTGAGAGCAACAGAGTGAAATAAGGAAATACTAATTTGTGGCCAAGTTCCAATGCATTTAGTGTTTTCCCAAACTGGAAGCATCACTACCGGTGGATTTGGGCTGGGCTCAGAAGGGTTGAGGTTGGAAAGGCCCTCTGGATGTTGTGTTGTCCAACCTCCCTGCTCAAGCAGGGCCACCTAGAGCAAAGATTTTGTCCAGGTGGCTTTGGATGTTTCCAGGGAACATAAGTGATGGTAATGACCAGCTCTCCCAGGCTGATGCTCTTTCTCCTGGAACTATGGTTGTCCAGTATCCCTGTGTGTTATTGCCTATTTAAAACGGCGCTCTCAACTGGATGATGTCCTGTTCCACCGCTGCCAGGAGCACCAGGGGACCCTCAGCTTCACGTTCACCTGGATTAGCCACCAGGTTTGACTAAAATATCTGCTTTGGGGAGAAGATCAAGTTTGTTTTCAGCAGAGTCCGTCTGCAGCTGAGCGCACAGCCTCGTGAAAGCTGGTCTCAACGCTCAGCAAGGAGAGGACTTTGTCGCTGGGGACAGGAGGTGAGGTTGGCCATCTTCTTAGCAGCAGCACAGATCACTTAAATTAGTGACTTCTCTCTAAAAAGAAGAGGTATTAATAGAAATTATTTGTGTAGGATTTGATGTTATCTATTGTACAGTTCCAGCCTATCTAAAAAAAGAAATTGCTGCATTCTTGTCTGTTGTGAGTCACTTGAAAGGGCTCAAGTAACACAGTAATTGAAGGTAGAGTGGTTTTTATTATTTTTATTTTATTTTACTATATGCTTGATAAATACAAGCAATTATGTCTGATTTCAAGAAAGGGGAGTAAAACTATGGCTAAAATTAGAATTCGTATATACAGTAAGTTGTTTCAATAGGAAGAGTCCATATGGCTTTTCGAGAGGGAAGTTGTACTTCATAAATTATTAGGAGCCCATTATGATGAGTGTATGAAAGTGAAGGAGAATGATCCAGTTAGTTTTCCAAAATACTTCTAATCAGTCCCCCAGTAAAGGCTCATGAAAAATGCAGTTTCTGGTGAGGTAAGAGAGAAGATCTTCTGCGGTTGAGTAGCTGTATAAAAGCTATGCAGCCGTGGATAAAAATAACAGGTTTTTGCAGCAAAGGTTTGTAAAATTTCCCTGGGGATCTGTGCTGTTCTTTTAATAAATGATGTGAGAAAAGGTGAAGAATAAGGTAATGAGGTTACTGATGATATTAAGTTCTTTAGGATACTGTGACCAAAAGCCAGCTGTGAAGTGTTGCAGAAAGACCCCATGAATAGCTGAATAAGAAAAAAAGGCTGACAAAACTGTGTTAATTTTACAATATTTTAATATTGCAGTACTGAGTGATTGTTTCTAAACAAGCATTACTACCATTCAAGAAGGGCAGAATCATTTTGAACAGCTTGATGAAAATACTCAGTCACAGTCAAAAATGACCATTTCTTTTTGGTGTTATCAAGAAAAGAAATGGAGAGAAAATCAAAAGCACTGGTATGTTACTTTCTCTTTTGAATATTGTGGGGAGGTTTTGAGGTCATCTCAAAAAGGTTGCCAGGAAGAGCAACAGGAATGATCAAGGATCGTGAGCGTTTGCTGTGTGAGAAGTTGGTAAATGAAAATTAAATGGACTCAAAACTTCCCATTTGGAGAGAGGATAACAGAGGGAAAGCTACGGGAGACATTTTAGGAAAATACTGTTACGGAGAAAAACAGCTAGGGAGCAACTTAACACTGTTGCTCTCAATAACAAAACCAATTGGAAATCTAAAGTCTCAAGCAGCAGATTCAGGATGGAAGGAAGTTACTTTTCCCAAAATGCAGAACTGAAGGTAGAATAACATGTATGCCTGTAGCAAAAATATGAATGGATTAAAAAAGGAATTAGAGAAATCAGAGAGGGCCACTGGAGCCTGTTACTACATGGTCTGGATGGAGTCTCTAGCTTGGGATGCGCCTTGAAAAGGAATCAGTTGATAGGTCTGATGAACGTTTCGTAAGCACCCACAGGTGCCTCTGTGGGGAAGAAAGACCTGAGCTATGGAGACCTTTGGTCTGGCCAAGTACCTTTTATCTTCTGCTTTCCAAATAGAGCAAGTGGCCTCATGCCTTAAAAGAAGGTGTAATATAGGGCCTTAATATAAGCCTTAATGTAAAGCTTGCATATGCAAGCCTTAATGAGGCTTCTCATGGTAACCACATAATGCGAGGTTAGCACAGGTAAAGACCATTTCAAATCCTATATTTAGCTCAATATTGCCTCGGGTGGCAGCAGTGAAGCAGACAAATGGCATTATCAGGCATTACTGCAGCGGCAGCGTTCACGTGTAGTGAATGCAGCAAACCTGATATATCACCGGGGCGCTTTCCCCTGGTAAACTCAGGCCATATATTCTTATCAGGGACTAGTTTGGGAGAGAAGAAGTTACTAGGTTAGTTATATCAATGTATAGAGCTGGGGCCTTCTTCATTCATATAAATATTGCTAAACATTTAATTTCAGATTCTCAGTCTAGTGGGTAATAAAAAATGACTATCCCCCAAACTTGGAGCGTTAAATGGAAACTGTATTTTTGGCAGCTCATTGGAGAGGGATTAATATTATTGGAATTGCTGTGTTTCTCAGCAGCATCTCCTGAAAACACCTTCCCTTGAACACAGATTTCTGTTTTATTGAGGAAAGGAAATACAGTATTAGAAATCAATGTTTTTTAAAGAGTAATTTAAGGAAATCTAATCTTGGCAGATGCTGAAATATTTTCAATTTAAAACAAATAGTATTTCTGTCATCCAGTCAGCTTGCTCAAATTAGACCATTGCTCCTTGATAAGTTAATTACAAAACAGAAAGAGACTCAACCAATCTAAAACATATTAATGAAAGGATAGAGCACATGTCTAAAAACTGGTTTTACTGATTTATTGGCGAAATTCTACTTTTTATATGAAAAGGCTTCTCCCTGAATTCTTAAATTGTGTGGAAAAAATGCTCAATTTTTCATCCAATCAGGACTAATTTTTTTACATTGGTACAGTGATCGACTCTTGTTGTTCTGTGTTACCATCCATTATAAAAAGTGACAGGATCATAATTGAAATTATTTAAAATACGGTGCATTTAGATTTTTTAAAATTTCAGTATTTATAAATATGACCGCATAAGAAAAGCTGTTCTTGGAAAGAGCTAGGAAGGGCTGCAGCAATGGAATTATTGCTTAGTAGCTCAGATTCTCATGGGGCTATTGGGTAGCTAATAAATAAAAGAAGAAAAAAGTAATTTTTTGGTGGACCTATTTTTTTCCCCTCTTCTGAATGTGTACTTGCATTTGCTTTGCCAAAACCTATGTTAGGGGTCAGACAACCCATATCAAATGCTGAAGAGATTTCATGGTGCACTGTTTGGCTCCATGCAGATGTGGAAGTCACAGCAAATATTGCAGTCATGGGTTGAAAGGTTCACAGGAGCATCAGGGAGATCCTGGTCTCACAAAGTCCCCAACAAGGCTCTCAGCCCAGGGAAACCATAATTTCATCCCAAGTATTTTGGCTGAAGGCAAACAAACCTCACCAAAATTGCTGGTGCTCCCTTTTCTTTGAACCCTAGCTCTGTAAATACTGTGGTGAGGATAACCCAAAGTGTCCTCCTTCCAAACAGCAGCAGCTGGGCTTTCACACGCACCTGCTAATGTCAACAGAAAACTCCTTTCCCTACCTAACTGAGAGGGCAAAGTTGGAAAACCTAAAAAAATTGCAGTAACCGGTTCTGTTTCTGTGTATGTTGGCATCTCAAAATTACTAAGACATATTCCTGCAAGAGTAACTCAGTATTTGTTATCCTTTGTGCTGTGTTGATATTAGCACCATCTTTCTGGGTGATACACTTGTGCACGTTAGTTTTGGTAACAGTGACTTCGGGTTTTCCTCTGTAGAACTGTTGATGCCAGCAGGTCAGGTCAAGGGAGGGGATCCTGCCCCTCTACTTAGCTCTGGTGAGGCCGCACCGGGAGCATTGGGGGCAGTTCTGGGCTCCCCAGTATAAGAGGGACGTGAAGCTTCTAGAGAGGGTCCAATGGAGAGCGACAAAGGTGATGAAGAAGCTGGAGCATCTCTTGTATGAGGAGAGACTGAGTGAGCTGGGCCTGTTTAGCCTGGAGAAAAGAAAGCTGAGAGGGGATTTGATTAACATGTGTAAGTTCATGAAGGGGGAATGTAGGGAGGAAGGGGCCAAGCTCTTCTCAGTGGTGACCAGTGACAGGACAAGGGGCAATGGGTGCAAATTGCACCACAGGCAGTTCCGTCTCCAGGTGAGGAGGAACTTCTTCCCTGTGAGGGTGCCAGAGCCCTGGCACAGGCTGCCCAG
>JAVCKT010028086.1:5557-20710 GCA_032273925.1 Rhynchotus rufescens | reverse complement strand
GGGAAGGACAGAGCATTTGCCACTGGCCATGAAATGAGGTCCCCAAGCCCAGTACTAAAGAAAAGGAGGGCATGTGTGAGCCTGCAGAATGGGAAGCTGCAATGCAGGGCTGTTCTAATCCTCCTGACAAACGCAGCCTTTGACATAAACCAGCCAGATTTTGCCCTGTTTGAGACAGGTACAAATCCAGGTTAAACACCATGGTTTCACTGGGATTACTTCATCTCTGTGCTGATGATTATTTCTAAAATCTGGCTTCTTGCTAGTATGATGAGTGTCCTGCAGCAGAATATGTACTGCACAGCTACTGCTGATCTGTTTCCTAACTGGAGATAGGTTTATTGACCAGACACCACCACAGCCTTTATCAGTTCTTTTTTCTGGTTCTCTCCCCCTCCTTCTTCCTTTCTCTTAGGCTTCTTTCACAGCTGAGGGAAGAAAAAAAAACAGCGGCAATTTCTGCCTACAGTGAAATAAAAATTGGCTTCCTTGCGAAGCAAATCTGCTGCTTTCTCTCCTTTTCCGTGAGAGTTACAAACCCCTTTCTGACCAGGGCATTAGAGATCCCAACGGATGAGCTGCTGCCTGGCTTTGGTGCTCCCAGGATGCTGCTGCTTGCAGGACCGGCGCTCCGGGGCTTTGCTGCAGGCTCTGGAGCAGCCCAGGGTGGCTCTGCAGCTTTCCAGCTTCCCGTTGGAACAAATCTGTGCTCTGGACTGCAGACAACTGCTGCATAAATCACTGGGGGTAAAAAGCAGAACCTTGGGCCTTTTTCTGCAAGAATATAGACTTCTGCCACTTAAGTTAAAGCAAAATTCCCTTAAATAGCTCCTACAGCAATTCCTTTACCTTGCTTAATTTGCTAGGGAAAGATGGACGGACAATCATGTGTTTGTGCACACATACATTGTTTTTCTTGTTCTGCATGTGCCTCCTGAGCATTTTCATTGCTTTAGCAATGAATCAGGGCAAAGACCAAGGTTTTCATTAATTATCACCCCTTTCTGCTGTGATAGATCACTTGCCACTCCTTGCTACTCTGTGTGTTTCCCTGATATAATTTACTACGCACAAACAGCTACAGCCACAGCATAATTGGTATTTATGCTGCAAACACTGTGCAGCTACATGGCCATTTGCAAGTTCCCTTAGATCAATCATTAACGATATTTAGCAATGTCAAGGTATTACATCTATAATTGCTAAACAATCCAGAGGGTTCAGATTGCCCAGAGAACTAAAACTGTCCTGCATAAGTCTTCACATTATTCCGATTGGATGTGATTATTGTGGAGTTCTGCCTTCACTTACCCTGCAAAAATGCCTCAGCATATATGGCTCAACTGGGCTTACGTCCAATTTCATCTTTACTAATACTGTTACCAAGAGCAATTAAATGAAAGATGCCGGTCTAGGCTCACTGTGATATATTACCAAACCAAGACTTCAGTGTACACAAACCCTTTCTCCTGGCCAAAGTCCTTCTGACAAGCAGCAATCGCAGTAACTTGCTTCTCACTAGTTTAGTTCTATTTGGACGTCTCGGGAATAAGAGACCAGATTTTGCAAACTGTTCCAGTAATGGAAAGGAGAATAGCTGATTTTCATGCCTACACTGTGCCATGGATAGAAGTTTACTACCGCGTGAGCTCCCTGTAGGCAACATATTTGGCTCCCAAGATGTTATTCACAGGGTTCTTTAATTGCCTCCTTAATTGTGCCTTGGGACCATGTTCTGAAGAAGTGTCTTCAAGCTGCAGCAGTTGGGGGTGGCAGCTTTGCATCCTCCCTGCCAGCTCCCCCTGCCAGCGCTCTGCGCCTTCGTCTCATCTGCAGGAATAAATGAGTACCTGCCTATGCATTCAATCACTCTGTGCCTCTGACTGCTGCCATCACTCCAGTGATAATGAGAATACTCCATCCCCAGAGAGCTGGGGAAGGGGAAACTTCGTTAGAACAAGGCAGATCTGGTTTTGTTTTGTTGCTTCTGAGCCTGCTGCATTCTGAAACCAGGAAAACATCTTTGGGGAGTCATTTCTCCATTTCTCAGACCTGCAGCGAATTTATACAGCCACACCAGAGACTTGAATGCCATCGTCAGTAACCAAGAGACACAACTTAATACTTCAGAGAGCTCAGTGCAGTGCGAGGAAGCACTCTGGCTGCGGGCCATAGTTCTGAAAGAATAATAATAAAAAAAAAAAAGTGCTTGCTACAGGACTGCAGACCTAAGGAAATTAAAATGCTATTGATCTCAGCCCATCCTGTTCTCATTACAACCTGCTCTGCTAGTGGCATCGGGAGTTTTGATGAAATCCATCATTACTAGTAGGGTAAATACATCTTTAGGTGGTGTAAATCAGCAGATCTTGCTATGCAAATTAATGCCAAGTGAGGAAAGGAACCACTCTGGTATTTATGTGTGAAGAAATGGTACACGGGGTCAATACCGAGAGCTCCAGTAAGGCTGAGGCTTGCAGAGCATTTGTTTAGCTAATCAGTTACATCATGCAATCAGTGTCTATTTTTCCTCTCATAAATAGACACGCATAAGGAGAAAAAACGATTGTTAAATGCTCCTACAGTGGGCTTTGGCAAATTGCTGGTTTAAAAAACCCCACACACCAGCACAAATAAAGCTTCCCAGCTGCTTATGGTTTTTTTCCTTCTGGTTGAATAAATAATGACCTGTGGCTATTTGGGTAAATATAAAACTTCTCAGAAATGGCAGCTCAGCAAAGCACCACGGAAGCCCAGCGCTTCCAGAAGGAATTCCCCAAGAAACAGCGCAGAGATGAGAGGAGAACATGCAGGCAGGAGACAATGAACTGAACACTTGGTTTAGTTCTTCTAGATCTGAGAGGCAACTAAAACTAGAATTTATGGGGAAAAAAAGGGAAAAGATATTTAATTAATAAACTGAGGGAAGAGATAAGAGCCTGGCAGAGGGAAGAGTTTCCAGACACTTCACCCTCGACTCCTAAAAAAAAGTAAAAAGAAACTGCCAGACATTACCCAGTCATCTCCACAGTGGCTCAGGTTTTAAAGCAGATCAGCATGCTGTGCAGTCACTAAAGTGAATAAAAAACCAGCAATACCTTGGAGGGGGAATTACCATGAGAGGGGGAAGGCGAATGCAACATGATATTGTCTTTTCACACACAAGGAAATAAACACCCAGAAAGATATTGCTTGTTGGAAGCCACCACGTTGAATGGGTGGCAATTTTGGCAGCTGGTGCATTCACCATTAAACTACAGTGCCTTTTATTTTCACCTCTATTTCTTGTATTTCTTAGGAACATCAGATTTAAAACCATTGCCAGACTGGGAGTTGAGCTTATGAATCGAAAAAAAAGGGAAGGCTGTATAATCTTTTCCAACCCATCCTCTTGTAACGTAATTTCTATTGGTTTAACATCCCTCCATGGTCTTTATTAGCAAACAAAACTATGAAGCACTTTGCATGCTCCATGTGAATCCCTACGAAGGAGGAGAGCAGCAGCATGATAGATGTGCCAGCTGGGAGGTCTAGGAGATTGGCTGTAAGAATTTTAAGGACCTAATTTCAAGAAAACAGTAATCAAGGGAAGCTGGAAGGGTGGGAGAAGCTCATAAAAAGAAGCAAACTGCTCTTCTCAGCTGATGGATTGGGGTTGATACTGTCCTCTGAGGGTCTCAGACTGGCGGCACCAGTTCTATAAACTTCAGATATTATAGCAGGCCCATATAGGAAATCGTACTTTTTGAGATTATGATTAGCTCCAGATTAAGTACCACATAAATCCTGTCAAATGGGGAATGATTTGTTTGTTTTAGAAGAAAATTTTGTAACCAGGAAAATCCACTACTTTTCCCTTTCTCCCCTTTTTTTCAATTGCAGCGTTTTAGAGATGAAGCTGTTTTACTGTGAATGTAACAGGCAAGCCAACATGTGTAAGTTCTGCCCGCATTAAAGCTGTAAAGGGATCAAACAATCCCCAAAGACTCACTTCTGCATTACAGCAAAAGCTAGGAAGCCTTCCATGCCTCCGTCGTCCCGGGATGCCAGAGACTGACAACGCCTGCGAATCACACGTGGTCTCAGAAGATTTTGTCTTCACAGCATAGCTCATTTCTGGTAGATAGCTCCAGTGCACTCATTAATCTGACTCCTGTCCAGACACAAAGTTCCGCTGTTTCCATTCTGTGGTGTTAATAACTCAGGCTGATTAACACGGTAAATGAGCACCGCTTGTCTTAAATAAGGATGAGGAGGTTGAACTGCATCACTCAGTGCTGTTGGCCTCTCTGAAAAAGAAAGGAAGAAAAATGTGAGGTTTTGGCCAAGAGCAGTGAGTCTCTGCAGCACGTTCTGGTGCCCCAGCAATAGCAAGAGCTAAGATGGAAGGCTCAATGAGTGAGGGAAGGAGATAAATCATGGTGCTCCACTGATGGTGCAATGTAACGTGCACAGTACCTTCAAATCCACTGGCACAAACACCTGAAAATAATGAGACTGCATTTTGATAAAGAGAAAAAAAAAAGATATGGTCTTCTGGGCTGTACTGAGATGCCATCGTTTTTTGAAGCCCTATAGTCAGCTGTTCCATGCAGCACAGTTAGCAGCATTTCAGCCAGGTACTGCTGCACGGACTCCAAGAGCCTGTGTTTACCGTGTGCCTTTCCGAGAGATTGCCAAGGTGAAACCCTTATTCCATTGAACTTGGTGCCAAAAGGCTTTGCAATTTCAGTGGAAAACTTCCCCTTTGTTCTGACTAAGTCTTGACTTACTGACTCAAAGGAAGCGAATTTATCCTGGTTCTCAAATCTGCTCTCTCTGGGTCGCACTTCTGCCTATTGTGATCAGAAAGGACAGCTCGCCAGGGTGAGCTCTGCAGAGATCAAAGCTTCACATTTCTTCATATTCTGGACAAAAAGACCCTTTTGGAAAAGACATGCCTCACTGTGCAGTGCTGCAGGTGGACAACGGTGAAAGTTCAGCCTGGTGATTTCCCTGCCTGCATTTTCCTGCAAAAATAAATAGTTTTCTCTTGTCAGTTGCCCATGTGTGCTGTTAAAAAAAGCCCCACAAGCTCCCCTTAGGTTCCAGCAAAATGGCAAGGGGCCATACTGCTCACATTTGCAGTGCTCTGCAATTGGGAAGGTGCCCTTAGAAGCAGCAACATAATGTCTATTAATGTCAAAGTGAAAGAACAAAGACTATTCCTTTCACCACTATATTTTCTGAGCATCCTCCCCGCTCTCCTCCTGCTCATTCATCAATCTCTCTCTCTCACTGCCTTGCACTACCTTTTCGGTGCATAAGGGCTTTTGCTCAGATGACAAAAATCTGTGTTCCTCTTCCAATCTCCGGAATGCAAGTCAATATAAAACAGCTCCTTATCTCCAGCTTCGGCTTTTTATACCTTCAAGGGTCTTCATTTCATTCCACGAGCACATTTCAACTGACAACTGCAGCCACTGGCTCGCATGCAAGGTGCTTAAGTCCTGTGCTACCACTGCATTAATTCAGGCAGAGACTGAAACCAGACAAAAGCTGCCAAAGGAGGCACCTGTTCATGTATTTAAAGAAGAAGAGAGGCTAGGGAGACCATGCAATAAAATACTAGCCAATCTCTGCATCCTCTTCTTCTTCCTCTACTTGGAAACGTAGAAAACGAGGGTCTTTATTTTGCCTTGTGACACAGAAGTGAGTAAGAGCAGATGAGGGCTGCCGGATGCAAATTCCTCGAGGGGGAAGAACCACTTGTCTCCAAGAATATGTTCTGCTCAGCATCCTTTGGCAACAGAGATCTCCGGAGCAATGCCAGATGGATCGAGGAGCAGCGATAAACGGAAAGCCTTTCCCTTTCAAATATTGGCACTAGTGGGCCAGCAGTGACCCCTGGTCCAAGGTTAATATTGTTTGCTAAATGTGTCACGTTAGACAAATTGGTGTTCTTCATCCTGTTTCATTCCACAAAGTTAGAGGAAAGCTTCAGAAGGCAACAAAGCCATGTCCATGATTCCAAGTCACCCCCTTCAAAAGACACTCCTGGGCTTCCAACTCAAAATAAGAAGAGATCTGCTCCATCCATAACTGAACTGTCTCTGTGCAACAACTGCCAAGCAGTGGAGCACGTGGGTGCAAACACTGATGCACGAAGCTCCGCTGCCTTCAGAAGACAAAAATGGTGATTGATGCTAGGGTGAAGAACAGCCTGCATCCAGCCCATCATTCTGGCATGTGACTCACCATACGTACTTTCTTCTGGCCCAGCACAAATGTTCCAGGGAGCAGGGACATTTACACTCCCAAACGCTGGACAGGAGCTCATAGGATGCTACAGAGCAATGAAGAGTATCCGTCCCACTCTGTGCCAGTGGAGGGCTGAGGGGGCCCTAGTGGAAGGTGCTCACACACATGTGCACCGTGACAATCAGCATGAGTTGCTGGTTGCTGAATTAACTGTATCAACATTGTGAGGTTGAATTAGCCACACGCTGGCACCATAATTCTAATTGTTTTCAAATATGCATTGTAATAAAAGTGTAATTAGCACATATCTCTAAATGGGAGCTGATGGCACGTAGGATGTTTTTGCATTGATGACACAGGTAATGAAGTATTACACACATTCCCCAGCCACCTCTGGGACACCTTTCCTCACATTGCATTTTGTTGTCTGTGGTAGAGGGTTTAAAGAAACACAAGAAAACAAGAAGGAAAAAGTAGGCTGACAAAATGCATGAGACACAATATGTAGATCAACCCCCTGGGAACGCAATCCAGCAGAGAGCATTTGAATAACGCGGGAGCGCAGAGCTCGGACTCAAGCCCCACGTCCCGGTGCTACCGCGCGTGCAGTGGGGCGCTCGCTGCCAGCCCCGCTGCGGAGCCCCGGGGTGCGGGACGGCACCCGCTCCCGGCAGGACTCGCACGCCTGCGACTGCCTGCGCTGAGCCAGCAAGGGCAGGCACCTCCAAAGCCTAGCAAGTTTTGCCAGTGCAGGCATCTCCATCTCACCCTGGAGTCTGATTCATTCTCCTGCAGCTAAATGGAGCTCTCATGGACCAAAGGAGCTGATGCTGTCCCCAAATCACCTGCCGCTACACTCCCGTGCTGGCCAGGGCCAGCCAGATCTGTGTGAACAGAACGGAGCCAATTAGCAGCTGATGTGAATGGTCCAGTGCAAAGGTATTATTTAAAAGCTAGTTAAGGTAATTAGGGGGCAGTTTAATTAAAACATCAACTTAAACACAAAATGAATGCAGGAGCTTCCGAGCCCAGCAGGAAGCACAGCTAGCAGAGTCTCCTGGGAGGTTGCTAATTAGTAGTTGTAGTGATTGCAAGTAATAAATAAAAATAATAGTATTCCCATTAGCATTAGAATTTTTAGGAGTTCAAGTCTCTCCTGTCCAATGCTTGTCCACTGCTCAATCCATAGGGCATGCCAAGAGAGTTTGAATCAGAACATCTACAGGATAAGGTAGGAGAATAGAAAGCTTCAGGATCTCAGGCTAAGATTTTCAAGGTCTTGTTTCCATTTAGTCTAACTCTCTCTGACAGTAGAGGGAACATGACTGGAATTCCCAAGAATCCAGAACCAGCTGTCCAGATTATGGTTTTACTTGTTTTTTTTTCTACTGCTCGTCAGTTCTCATACAGGGCCCACTGCCATGAACAGCTTGTTTATGATCACGAATTGAAAGCCTTATTTCTATAGGAAAAGGTGTTTCCAGGAGCACGGCTGCAGAGTCTGGATGTTTCGCTAAGCTATAAAAAACCCTGATTCTGTGCGCCGGAGACTGCAGAGTTCCATGCACAAGACTTTGTTCCCTTAGTACTGAGTCCTGCAAAGTCCTGCTGAAACATTGCTAAGAATTCGATCGTCGTGTCAGTGATGCTGGTGAAGCCCAGGAGCACCTCTTGCTTGTTCACTCTGCACATTGCTGCGGAAATGATACTGAGAGGCCTTGAGCAACCCCAGTGCCATAGTTTTCCCTTTCCTGCCAAACAGAGCTGAGCTGTGTTATCTAATTCCTGAGCTATAGATTTGGAGTTGCCCACGGGGAGGAAAACACATTAATTACTTATGAATCAATTGATCTGTTGTTGCTATTTCAGGAACATCTATCTAAGAGCTCTGTAATAGAGATGATTCCCAACCAGCAGCTCCCTCTTAACACAAGTCACACCTCAAAGAAGAGCAGGGCAGGGGCCTGCAGGACAGGGAACTTGGAGGATGCAGGATTATCTTCCACCAGTCTCAGTGAGATCACTTAGGAGGGCTATCTGATGGCTATCTGTCCTCTGCTGCCCATGTTTCTGCTCGAGTCTTGAAACAGAAGCCCCAGAGATGCTCAAATCATCATTAATCTGTCTCTGATACCCCTAAGCCATCCAAATTCTGCCTTCCCTATTCCTGTGGGATATCCCATTTGCAGAGGAGGAGAAAGTACCCAGGAAAACTGATCCTGCCAAGGGAGCAGAATACAGGAACCGCCTGGTGCCACTTTTCCCTCTCTGCCCCTTTCCCTGCTATAAGGAGCTGGTTCTTGCTCCACTGCAGTGAGTGACAGAACTCCTGCTCAGCCCTTCTGTGCTGAGAATCACGTCCAAAACACCTCGAGAAACACAGATGTAGCTGAGATGTTTTCTTGGAATAGCCTACCCTTGCACCAGCAGGCTGCAGGGAATTAAACCATGAAGGAATTAAAAATTATGTGGATATGTCCTGTACACTCAGCACCAGAAACTTAACGCAGAAGTTTACATTTTACTTGGCACTTCTAAAAACTGCTACAGTATTTTTGTCATTTTATGAATGTGTCTCCACCTCTGAAAAAAAATTCAATGACAATTTCGTTTCACGAGAGAAACCTTCTTTAGTAGAAACACTTAAGACTGCACTCATCAAAATCTTCCCGTTACTCTGTATAACTGAAGCACAATTATCCATCACGTATCATCCCCATTTTCAGGTTCTCTCCTAAATAACTAATTTCTTTGTTAGTCATCAATTCTCTCCCTGTTTAAGAGGATCAAAAGTTGACCTTTGCTCAAGGAAGAATTGGAGGTTAATTTATAGGCAGGAATTTGCTCATGACACTCAAAATCTGCAAAGAATGTTTCCTAGTGGCTTTCTACCTAATAAGAATCTGTCAGCACTTTTAAAATTTGTATCTTTCTGTACCGTCTTTTATTTTAGCAAAACATCTAACTAGAAGATACTAAAGAAAACAACCAGTCTTACACGGCTCTGTTCAGGAAAGACATGGAAGCTTTCAGTGCAGAAGGTGAGTTCCATTAGAGGCATTATTCGGACGGGAAAGGGAAGGCACAGGGATTAAGTGACTTGCCCAAGCAGCAGAGCCAGCTACTGGGAGAGCAAAAAAGGGGCTCGGAGGCTGGGAGCGGGTGGGCTGGCGGGACGGGCAGCCTGAGCACAGCGGGCTGGTACCAGGAGCAGCAAAGCGCTGGCCGAGGGACAGCTCTCTTGCAAGGGGGAAAACGGCTAATGGGGAGGCGAAGGATCATCGCAGTGGCATCTAAAAGAAACCCAAATGCATTTGCATTCGTTTAGATCTAATAAGATAGTTGTTGTTTGTTAATTGCATGCCAATTGATTACTGAAGTGACATATTTACTGAAGAGGAATAATTCCGCTGAAGATGCATGTCCTTCTCGTCTAAATTGAATTAAGCAGATTCAAAGCAAAGTAGTGTCGTGGAGCACACATCTGCAGTTTGACACTTGCGCTTGGGAGAAATCGCTGCAATCTGGAGGCAGATCTGCCCTGTCCCGTGGGCACCTGTGTCCAGGAGGTAGGACAGCCTGGGAAGCACTGGTGTGCAGATGCTGGACACTGGCATGGGAGTCTGCAGGCCCTGAAAGCCACACAGGTGGAGCAGGGCTGGCGAGTCTGCAACGAGTGTGCCAGCTCTGAAAAGGAGATCTGGGCTGTGGGGAGATGAAGGGAAAACAAATGCCACTTGATAGATAGAAGAAACTAAATGATCTTCTTTATGATGGTCTTCACACATAAGTAGCTGCAAATCAGAGGATTGCTCCAGCCGGGAAATGTCAGTTGTATGGAAATGTCACCTTCATTGCAGAGCTCTCCCCAGGCTGCTGGAAACTGCATTAATTTCTATCCCTCTTTCTTACACCCAGTCTCTCTTTTATTTTTCAATCTTTTAACCTTTATTTTAAAAAAAGAAAACAGAAAGAAAAAAAGAAACAACCCTCTTTTCTGCATTCAGTAAAATTTTGTATCTGTAATTGTGCAGAAAGGTTAAAGAATTTCAATTAGAAAGGTCGCTCCAGGATCATTCTGCAATTCACATGCTGCCTGTAGCTTAGAAAGCTAAAGATAGCTTTGAATGGCTTCGTGTGCCAGTGCTGACACCTCCAGCTTTTCCAGGCCCACCAAAAATAAACTCAGTCCTTATTTTCAAAAAAGCCCAAAGGCTCCCAGAACTCAGGAGATATTCACCAGCCAATTTTTTTAACTTGAGTTCAAACAGAAAACCAGATTAAGAGGACCAGAAAAGGTCCAAGGTACACAGCCAAAGACGTTCCCAAAGGGAAGCTACTCATGTCTGAGCAATCTGGAACACAATTTTCTCTAAAGCAAATATATGACAAAATGGCTAATTGCACAGACTTACCTAGCCTTGCTGTCTAATTCTTGTTTCCACTTCTTGCATTCTCCACTTTCTTTCCCGTTATCCTAGCTAAATTCTAACTTGTTTCACAAAAGAAAATAGAAAAATGTAATCCCCAATGTTGAAACAAGAGATGAGCAACAAGGTACACAGGGGAGACAAGCGTAGGACTGGTCAGGAGAGAGGGATTACGTGAATTACAATTGATTTTCCACCGTTAATGAAGCGTGAAGTGCTTGTGATTGCATCTTGAAGAGATTTGTAATTATTCATCGAATCTCAGAAGATAATTAAACATCATTAAACACAGACATGACAAGCTTGCCTAGTAAGAATAAACCCCAGAGCAGGCTCCTGATAGAAGAGGGAGATAACGGCATTGGGAGACAGTAAAAAGACATAGGTTTTTGTCCAAACAAGAAACCTCAGTATGTTTTCTACTCTCAGTATGTTTTTCTCTCCTCCTTTTCTTTCATTTTCACGGGGTTTTTGCTTTCTGTTTCACACTCTATAATGACACCACTACCCAACATTAAGAGTGCCTTATATAATACACTTACCTATTGTTCCACAGCAGCTGTGCGAAAATGTTCCAGCATTTGAGAGCCAGTGGAGAGCCAGAGAGCCAGCAGGAGGGAGCCTCTCTCCAGCACATGGAGCAGAATTCCCAGGTAGGGCGTCGTTTGAGATCTGCCCCGCAGACTCCTGTTCCTCTCAAAGGCCTCCTTTTTTTCATTGCCCTCCTCAAACTGAACTTGAAGTGCTCTCAGTCCTGGGGCAAGCTGATTTTGTTAAGGATTGCACATGCGGACAGGAAGGAGGAAGGAGCCGGAGGAGACGCTTGACTTGCTAGGCCGAGACACCTCTTCACCGAGCGCACACTCTGCTGAGCGCGCTGCGTAGGGAATAAGACAACACAGTTCTTCCTAGATTGCTGGCATGAACATCTCTTTCCTGTGCACACTCGAGAGGAAAACACAGCCCTACAGCTACAGCTCTCTTATCTCTCCTTCATTTGCTATTCCCACCTGACATACCGTCTCCTCTTTCCACTGCCTTGGATAGACTGGAGAAATACAGGCCTGTCCTGGCACAGCACAACTGAAACCAAAGTGTTGGGGACACTGTTTCGCTCAAATGACATTGCCAGAGGCACCCTGAACATAAAGATCAGCACAATAACAGGCATTAGACAAAGCAAGGTATAAACAGGCAGATGCACAAGTGGAAGTGGCTCAGCTGAGAGCAGGTTCTCATTTTTGCCCCTGAACAAAGTTTCTGTGCGAATTCCAGCTTCTTTGGTACAAACAGGAAGACCGGGGTCTGTTGGCTCTGGTTGCATGTGTGCTGTTTGACTAGGGAAAACTCCTTCACAAAGCTCCTTCAGTTTAATCATTCTGGGAGCCAATCAAGGTAAAATGATTTAATCTAGGAATAAACCAGACTTTCTGTGTGTAGCCAAAATAGTTGCTCCGGTTTGACTGAATAAAGTTAAAATCAGTTTTGGAAAATCTGTGCAAACTTTGTAGGGGCATTTGCAGCCTTTGCAGCGAGGAGAGGGCAGCTGATGCGAGACTGCCTCTGCTCAACCCCTTCCAGTCTAGTTTTGTAACGAGCCACACATCCCAGCTTTGCAATGAATGAGGTTTCTGAAGGCAGTGCTTACTCTGGCTCTCAACCCTGTGCTGTAGCACCATGTGTTTTACAGCATTGTCAAACATAATGATTCCTACCCTGGAGAGAAATTGGGTCTCCTTTTATATTTTATTGCCTCAAAAAGGACATTTTTTACTTTCCACAGTCCACAGTTGGCAGCAACAGTGCCATAAATCTTGCCAAATGCTTGTTGTTGATATATTGTCCAGCAAAAAGTCTGTGATGCTGGGGGCCAACACGGAGCAAACAAGTTAATGACCCCCCGATCCCTGTCCAAGGAGGGCGAGCAGCAGGGATAAGGAGCTGTGCAAAGTCACTGCAGATAAAGCCCGGCAGCTGCTGAATGAGCTAAGAGACCATCAGAAGTTTGTCCCAACTCTTCATCTAGCACAGCATGTAAATAGCAGCACTCCCCGGCATCCAGGCTATCCCCAAAAGGCAGCACTACGCCTGAAAGCTCAGCCAGCAGGGATGTATGTAGGTGACACGCTGGGCTTGTACAGTAGCATGTACACACACGTGCTGTCCTTCAGCCAAGATCTAATTTCTAATAGACTTGTCCTTCGCAGGGTGATGACAGAGCCTCTGTCTCAGAAAAAAAGATGTTCAGCTCAATTTCTCAGAGCTAATGAGCCACTTCCCCCTCTCTGTCTTTGTCCCTGTGCTCCTCCCCGAGCTGCAGCAGCACTTGGCGTATAATGAAGCCATAATGCCATAATGTCTTGGTATGTTACCTTCAGCCCAGCTGTAATGCCTTGGAACAACTAAGTGGCCCTGTGCAAGGGCTCGGGCAACCCACATCACAGAACCACAGAATATTCAAGGTTGGAAGGGACCTCTAGAGATCATCCAGTCCAACCTTCCTGCTCAAACAGGCACACCTAGAGCATGTGGCACAGCGTGGCATCCAGGCGGGTTTTGAAGACCTCCAGAGAAGGAGACTCCACAACCTCCCTGGGCAGCCTGTTCCAGGGCTCTGTCACCCTCACAGTGAAGTGTCACCCTCACAGATGGCAGTGTCCACTAATGGCAAAGCTTCTCTATGCATCTCTGGGCAGCGGCTCCATTCAGCTGAACTTCACTGGGCCAGAGAGACCCAAACCCTGCAGTGCCAGATGCTCCACTCCGTGACCACAACCCCTTCCTTCAGCCTCAGGGCAGGAACACAGCGTATGGACCCACTCCCTCCCTGTGGTTGGCTCCAATTCCTTACGAGCTGAAAACCTCCCTGGGGCCTCAGGAATAAAAATACTGCTAACCCTGACTGGAAGCATAATGAGCAGGGAGAAAGATTGATTGCTCTGCCTGTAATTAAGTGAGACGCTTTGATAGCCTCTGAAGCCGCAAGAGCCAAACCACAGGCCCGATGTGGAATTACGGTGCTCCCTCCCGGCACCCGGCCATCTTTTCCTGTTAGGGCCAGTACCTTACGATTCCGAGCACGGAGCTGCCCCGCTCCAGATTTTATAGGCTACAAGTCATTTTAAGGGGAAATGAAAGAAATGAGCTTCCCACAGATGAATGTAAGAGGATGCTGAGGCACTGCCTGCACGTAGGAAGGAGCAGGGCCTGGGCTCTGATTGCAGGAGGGGCTGCCCCCCAGCCTGGGCCTTACCTGAGCAGAAGGTGTCTCTCCACACTAAGCATATGGTGATACATCCACGTATAGGCTGCAAATAGCGTCCTATATCCTGACCATGGAGGGCATGGGAGGGGGGAGGCAAAGCAAGAGGGAATAATTATCCACACAGGACTTGAAACCATTGAGATTTACACCCCTGCTCAGCTGTGAAGACTGCAGAGAGCTCGGGAAAGACACATGCAGAGGTAACTGCTGCCTCTTAACCAGCCCGCAGCTGCTCAGCCTCCCCCACACCTATTCCCTAAGGACAACCCTCTTCCCAAACGGGATGCAGCTCTCAGTCCTGCTCCTCCATTTGCACACAAGCCATTTCTTCACTCTATCTCTGTCACACTATGAGTGGTGTGTGAAAAGGGGCTGAGACGCAGCTTTTTTTGGCCTCTCTGTAGATAGTTCAGAGCTCTGCCCACCAGCCTGCTGCTCTTCCAAGCACAGCCACTCCAGTATGTTCTTGAATTTGCACTCAGCCTCACACTGCCCGTAAGGCACCTATCCTTCCTCCTCTGCATCACTCCACTCATAATATAATAGAAAACTCATAATAGAAAACTCTGCAGTATATTTGGCTCGTAGGACATGATCTCTTGCTTAGATTTGCCTGTAGGAGCTATTCCCTGGCAATAGAGGGTCCAGGCTAGCCGGTACATCTGAGCACTTTCCCCGTATGCTGAGACAGAGGGCTGGTTCTTGCAGAGACTGTCTCTGGCTCTCCCTTCAAGGATTCACGGCGCCTATCAACTCCGCAGGGAGTTTCTGAAGTTGAAAATGTTGAACCTAAGAAGTTCCTTTTGGTGCTGAAGAATGCAGAATGATTTAGATTCCATTAGTCAACTCATCTTCTGTACAATGTGGAGCCTTTCACAGCTATGAAACATCTGCACCAGGCTTACAGCATCCACTGCTGCATGACAGGTCAAGGCCTTTGGCCTCCACTTCAAGCCTTCACCCTTTCCACTTGGTCTGCTGAAACAATTCCAGGAAGAGTCTAGCATATGCTCTGTGATCTTTTTAAAGACTACAAGAACCACAGGCTTTAGAATGGTACAGCTAATATGCTCCTTAATGCATCAGGGCTAACGTCTATAACTTGGATTAAGTCTTTATTCTACTCTAACGTTCTTATCTGCTATTTTGAGCATGTCCACATAAAAATTTCTCTTCCTACAAGTGGCTCAGGGAAAACCAGGAATATCCTTGTCACTT
>JAVCKT010028083.1:0-23483 GCA_032273925.1 Rhynchotus rufescens | reverse complement strand
GGGAGCGAGCGCGGGCAGAGCGCGGGTGCGGGCGCTCCGGGCCGCGCTCCGAGCGGAGCCGCCGCCGCCGGCTTCGCGCCGAGGGCGCCCGGCGCAGCGCGCTTCATTAGCGGAGTGCTAACGGTGGGACTGGCATGCTGTGTCATTTCCATTTCATTTCCCAGTATAACTACGGGAAAACTATCAGGAGCAGCAGGACAAATTACCAATTTCCCTCGCCAGTTTTTAATTTTTAACTTGGCCAAAAAAAAAAAAAAATCACATTTTGTTTTGGGGTTGGGAGAGTGGAGACTTCCTTAACTGACACAGACCCTTGTGGTGGTTGAAGGCCAGAGCTTTCTCATCCTGCCCCTGAGGTTTTTCTCTGAAAGCTGCCGGGCTTCTGCATAAATGCACTTCTTGGGAGAGTCATAGAGAAAACAGGGACTTGCGTTTGTGTGAACGGGAGAAATACTCCGCTCGTTTCTGTTCTGTCAGTGTGTGCACAGATCTGGCCCTTGATGCAGCTTAACAAATCGTGCTGCTGTGTCGTTCCATTCGTCAGCCTTTTCCACCACCTGTACGAGGAGAGTTTATCCAGAAGTTAAAAGCACTACTACATGCGTTTAAAGACACACATATTGATCTCCAGTTGTCTTCTAAAACTTGACCCACCTGACAAACTTTGTGCTCGAGCCGTAGCCATCGATTGGGATCTTCCTTTCGCTGGTTGGAGTCTCACCCAGTCGCACGGGCTTCTGCTTTTGCTCCTCAGTCATCTGAGATGGGGAAAACACCCCGGCTCTTGGAGGGAGAGGAGGAAGGGAGTCCCCGGGGCTGCCTCCGTGCCCTCTCCCTGCCATTCCCGCCGGGAAAGGCGGCCTCTCCCTTTGGCGCGGCCGCGGGTTTTGCCGCGTCTCCGGGAGCCGGGGAGCTGCGGAGGGGCATGACAGGGAATTTCAGCCAGCGCCTTATCTCGGAATTGGCCGATTGATGGTCGCAGTTGAGCGTTTCAGCATTGTGAAAGCCAATACAATTTGAGTTAGCGGTGATGAGTGCCAGTTTAAATACCGCAGTGAATTTCTGTCAAATGGCTAATACGTAGGAAGGGGAATTGCAGAAAACTTGATCACCAGAACCACTTCAGTCGATTTTGGCCTCGAGCTACAGAAAATGAACTTAAATCTAGTTGACTGTTGCTACATACTTTTTGTGGTATTATTCTGCCTGCATGGCCAACTTGGAGCGTAACTTCAAGGAGAGAAAAATCCCAACAGTTTGGCCGCCTGAGCCTTTTACTTCCTCCTTTCCCTGCTCTGCTCCGGCCAACCCCCAAAGAAAAACGCTGGCTTCTGGGCACCTGAGTTGGTGTTTTCCTTGCGGTGGCAGATTTGCAGGGTAGCAGCTTAAACTCACTGTTAAGTGTGGTATGTGTGTGTTAGAGCGATGCATTGATTTTCTTTCCAAGTTCAGAAAAGTGATCGAGTTCAGCCCGGGGAGGATGCTCAGCTGAAACGGGGGGTTGCCCCTAGAAAGGCTGAGATTAGTTGCAGGAAGGGTGATGCTGTGGGTGTTTGTGCCTCCTACCTGTGCCTGGCTGGAAGAGAACCAGGGCTCCTTCGTTTTCCACCAACACCTAAAACTTTTTCTTGGATTCAGCTCCGAACAAGTGGATTTCTGCAGTCACTGAAGCTAGATGAAAATAGCAGCTGTGGTCTGGTTTCTGTGAAACGCTGGGATTGCTGGCACTAATGCTCATGACTTTGCTCCGTGGGGAGCGAGGTGTAAGCCACAGTGGGAAGACGACCAGCAAAGCTGGAAGGATTTTGCTGTGTTGGTTGTATAGACTGGAGACACCATTCAGACGCTGCAGTACGAACCCTCAAACCTGCCGTTTCCCTCCTTGTCCACACTCTGCTGTGTCAGATCTTGCTTTTCTAGGCAGTAGGGAGGCAGTAGGTAGGAAAGAGCATTTTTCTCCCAAGAAAGTGGTTGCAGACAAGCCCACCTCTGCCCTTTGCACCCTTGTGTCCTGAGCTTGCACCAGGGAGCAGCCAGCTGAGGAACAGGAACGTCACTTCCATGGCTCTGCGTTGGCATCCCTGATGTACAGGGAAAGACCTGGCTCCGGGATGGGACAGCTTTGGTGGTGAGAGAGCCCGCTGCGGGTGTTGTGCAGGGCTCCTCACGTCGGGAAAGGGATTTTGCTCTAAATGGGGTGCTGCCTCCCCCGTGGTCTGATGCTCCTGTGCCTGCTGGTTTCTGCCTGGAGATGCAGGTCTGTCTGGGCCGTGTCTGGATCTGGGCTGTGGGGAAGGAGCTCCCCCACAGGTACCCAGGGAGAGGAACTGCCTGCAGCAGTGGCAGGCAGCCAGGAAAAAAACTCCAGATTATTTTGAAAGGGAAAAATAATTTAAAAAAAAATAAAGGCCCAATGAAACACTCCCCCTGAAATGCCATTGCCTGGCAGCACCGGGCTTCAGCCTCCCCTCCTTCAGGGGCTCGGTTACACAGGGGCTGAAAGGAGGGTCTCTCCTCGCTCCATGTGCCACACAGGTCACCACTGTTCCCTGCCCTTCATAGACCTCCTTGGCCTTGCTGCCCGCCTCGAGGTCCCTTCAGCAGCCTCACATTGGTAGGTGACCAGTGTCAGGGCAAGTTTGCCCACGATGGGGGGAAAAAAATCCATTTAAAACACATTTTTTAACTCAATCTCTGTGCCCTGTTGGGTTTTTTAGTCGCGTTGGCCGCTGTTGCAAAGTGACCTGCACTCGTGCAGTTCCACGGAGCACTAATCTGCTCCGGCGGAGGAGCCCACGGTTTTGGAGCGCTACCTTTCCCGAGCTGATATTGATGGAAAAGGCAACGGCGCTAAAGCGGAGGTCAGAGCACGGAGCTTATGTCTTAGTCTTTGACTGGGGAGCCTAAATATTTATCCTGTTCTGTCCCTAATGAAAACAAATTGTCAACAGTTGTTCAGTAACTGACTAAATTAAAATCTGTAATTAGTCAATTAGATTAAAGAGTTGGCACAACCTGATTGTATCATGCTGGTTAGGTTATTAAGAGAAAGGGTGTGATTTTTAATTACTGAATGCTAATTTTGACAGTTTCAAATGGAAACAGACGTTTCCCCCCCTCTATTCCGAGTGCCTCTGTAAAAAGTAAGGCACTGGAATGTATTTTATGTCAACAAATGGTGTGAAGATGCAAAGTTTCTCTGGTTGGAATCCGCAAGGGATTCCTACTGAAAAGTGGGGGTGGAAGGGGAGGAGAGGAAGGCGCCTCGAACGCCGTATTTTTTTAATTCTGCCTGACAATGGGAGGATAAATGGATTTTGTGCCGCGACTGGCAGACGAGGGAGGCCCCGGGCCCCGGCTGGGGATCCTGCCGCGCGCTCCCGCCGTGGGAGCCGGCTGCTCCGCGCCGTGGGCTCGCTCCGGGCGTCCTCCCGGCGGCGCGGGACGGGCATCCCGGCGGGATGCTGCAGCGGGCAGGAAGCGGCGGTGCCGGAGGGGAGGCTCCGGAGCTGCCCGGCTGGAGCGGCGCTCGGCTGGCTCTGGTTCTCCTGCACGGCCGCTTGCCGGGATCACGGATAATCCGCGAGGGCCTCGCGCGGGGGGAGCGGCTGTGCCCTCTTTATCTCCCTCTCCGCTTTTAAAGGCTGCCGGAGCCAGCTCGGGAGCGGCGATGCCGGAGCCTCCTCTCCCGGCGCTTCCCGCGGGGCCGGCTCCCGGCTGGAGGGCTTCGCCTGGGGACGGAGGAGGAGGAGGAGGAGGCGGCAGGCCCGAGCGCAGCCGCCGGCTCCATTGTTTGCCCCGCGGCTGCGGCCACGTGCGGCCGCAGGAGAGGCCGGCGCCGCCGGAGCCTCCGCTGCCCGCGGAGCCCTCCCCGCTCCGGCGCGACGGGAGCCCGGGCACCCGCACACGATGTGGCCCTGGGTAAACACCGGGCTCCTAAACCCGGCTCCTTTCCTTTCTGGGGTCCTTCCAGCGGAACAAAGAGCAGGCGGGCGAGGGTGCTGCTGCGATCCGCAGGGGAGGCCACGGGGCTCAAGGATCCCCGGGAGAGCGGCCTCCCCGTCCCGGTGCCGCTCGGCAATTGGGAGATTTGTTAGGTCAGTACAACATGTATTGGGTATGAGTGAGGCTTTCCTGTTCTCCTGATCATTTCCTTCCTTACCTTGGAAACTTGGATTTTCTCCTACCTTTTGTTCCATATTTTCTCTTTTAAAACAGTCTCTGCATCTATTGAAAACAGCTGCACAAGCCAATCCTCGGAAGCTAAAGGAATACACTGTTTTTTTTCTTTCTTTCTTTTTAATACTGCACATGCATGCGTTCACTGACTCTAGAAAGGGCCCGTAAGGCAGAATCAGAAGTAACCTTGCAAAAGAGGCTGCATTAAATGGCAACTGACTGCATGAAATTCTTGCTCGTGGCGGGGGATGGTTTGGAAGGGAAGTGGGAGAGCTTTTTCTGTAGCCGTGTCTTGTAATTTTTATTATGGTTACTTTTAAGACCATTATAAATGGAGGAGAGGGGAGAAGAGGAATGCCCAAACTGGCCTCTTAGCCCAGCCTTTTGGGGACGTTCAGACAACCTCTGTGTCTTGTGGTGGTGGCCGTCACCTCAGTGCTGGGTGGTAAATGGGGACCCTGGCCCGTGCCCCACGCTGGGGCTGCATCCTGGGGAGCAGCATCACGGGGCTCCCGCTGCCCCCGCACTTCCTGCTGCTCCCAGGGACCTTGTTGAGCAGCTCCTGGAGTTCCTGCGGTTACCCCCTTTCCTGCTGCTCCCAGGGACCTTGTTGAGCAGCTCACGGGGTTCCTGCGTTCCCCCCTTTCCTGCTGCCCGCAGGGATGTTGTTGAGCAGCTCACGGGGTTCCTGCATTCCCCCCTTTCCTGCTGCCTGCAGGGATGTTGTTGGAGCAGCTCACGGGGTTCCTGCGGTTCCCCCGCTTTGAGCACGAGCTTTGGGCAGCCCCAGCCGGCCACTTCGTGGAGCGGAGAGGGTCGGGCCGCGCGGGGCTCGCGGCGCCGGGGCGCTGGGTTTGTCCGGACGGCGCCGTGCCGCCCACCTTCCTCCCCGGCGCTGCCAACGGCTGCAGGAAGGCGAGCGCGGCCGCCCCGCGTCTCGCTATGAGTGTCTGAAACTGCGGCTGGAGGCCGAGCCCTGCTCACACCCCTGACCTTGAGCGGGGCCTTTTCCTCCTCAGCCCCTTTGCCGCCTCCTCCTCCTCCTCCTCACGTGTTCCCGT
Source organism: Rhynchotus rufescens (assembly GCA_032273925.1). Lineage (NCBI taxonomy): Eukaryota > Metazoa > Chordata > Aves > Tinamiformes > Tinamidae > Rhynchotus > Rhynchotus rufescens. The sequence goes on along the minus strand of JAVCKT010028083.1, from coordinate 18,243 downwards.
GCCCGGGCTGCAGCCCTGTAGCTGGAGCAGCCTGGCCAGCTGGAGGGCCGCCGGGTGCCACGGGCACAATAAATAAAAGCAAATCCCGTGGCTAACAAAGGAGGGAGTGGGGAAGGGGTTGCGGGGGGGCTCACGTCAGCGCCATGCACGCGGCGCGCGCTCTCCTCGGAACAAAACCGCGCGGCGGGGAGAGGAGGCCGCGCGGCGGCGGGAGACGCGGGGCCCTCGGAGAGTCTGGCTGCTAAAAAAAGCCCGGTCTGCAAAGCCCAAAGAGACGGAGCTAATTGGATTTCGTGTTTCCAGGGCAGGCGGAAGGGAGAGGGCTGCAGGAAGCGTCTGCTCCAGCGCCGGCCCACGTGCCCCAGCGCCCAGGTTGTCCCCAGCGGGGCGGCTGCCGCCCGGCGCCGGAGCCGCCCCGGAGCCGCCGCGGATCCTGCCGGCCGCGCCTGGCGCGGCTGCCACTGCTCCGGCCCGGAGCGCTGCCCTCGGAGCGGGCGGCCGCTCCGCTCCCTCCAGGCTGCCGGTGGGGGAAGGGAGCGTGCCGGTGCCTCCGTGCGAGCGAGGCCGTTGCTCCCGGCGGCCACGGCAAGAGGAGCGAGCGGCTCCGTGGCATTCCCGCTCCTGCCGCCGGGAGTGGGAAGCGGCTCCGTGCTCGCCCTCCCCTCCGCATGGAGCAGCCCCTTCTCTCCCCACCTGCCTCAGGGAGAAAACATCCCTTGTGCCAGTAAACAAACGCCCTGCGGGTGCTGGGGGAGGCTCTGTCTTTTTTTTTCCCCCTCTTTAACCCTGCCGGTAGCCGAGCGTGTGGGTAGTGGGGCTGTGTGCTGCAACACGGTGCAGGAGCTGGGGTTTTGTCTGGCGGTGCACAGCACGAGGCGGGTTTGAAGCCCATGCCCCGTTGCAGGGATTCCTGGAGGCGCCCAGCAGCGGGAGCTGAGCGGGATACGCACCCCCATGTGCCGGCCTTGGGGACCAAGCGTGCACCCCTTCCTGCCACCCCATTGCCGGGACGGTTGTGGGGCAGCCCCCTTTGCCATCAGAGTGCCCAGGTGAGCAGGGCAATGCCAGCTGCAGCAGCGCACAGGGGCACGAGCAGGGCATTTATGCCACGATTTGGGCATAAATGTGCCCGACTCCCCCATGGAAAGGCCAGGTTTTCTCCAAGTCTCATTGGTTTCTTGGTCCATGCCCTCGGAGCCGAGGATGCAGCCTCGAGGACAGAGCCCAGGCTCTATGTGGCGTCGAGCAGCGTCCCCCCCTTGCCGGGACGTGGCTCCGCGCGCGGGGCCGGAGCGAGGCGGGCGGCAGGACGACATCAAACGCCCGGCCGAGCCGCGGGCCTGCCCGCCTTCCCTGCTCTTCCTAATTCATGGAAATTGCCATGAAAAGACAGATGGTTTTTAAAAGTTGATTTCTGTCTCCACTTTTATCTGCCTGGGATTCGCTTCTCTTTCCAGAGCGGAGCCTGCCTTGGCTGGGAGAGGCAGGGCTGGGAGCTGTAGTACAAATTGAGGTTATTGACACTATAAGTCTTTGGTTTTTATATCTGTAGATTTCTCTTTGGCATATTGATGATTCGGGCTGCACACGGGTTAAGGCATCTCCATCTGTATACTGTTTGCTTAAGGAGAAATACGCAAGCGAGTGGCGGTCTGTCACGGGCTCCTCGGCTCTCGCCTTGTGGCTCTGAGCCTTTGTATTTGCATGTCAGTTTGTGAGCAGTACTCGTGTGGTTTTAAAAGCACAACATCTCCTCTCCTGGGAGGATGAATCTTAAGTGCCCAACACAGGGTTTATTTTCCACACATCCCCCCCATACGTTTTCTGTGTGTTGAGTTTCTGACAAGCTCCATCACAACAGCAATATGGATGTTTTGACTTAATTTTTTGAAATCGGAACACTAGAAATGACAACACTCCCTACACCCTGGGAAAACGCAAGAGTTGGGAGGTGAGCGGCTGGGTTTCGACCATGTTTATTTGAAGATCCCTTTGCCCAGGATCCTCAATTGTCCCAGCCTTCTCTGAGCCTGAAGGCTACAATTAAAACAAGCTGGTTTAGCAGCCTTTTTACAACTGCTGTCCTCCTGCATGCCAAGCAGTGAACAGGGGGCCACAATGGCCAGTGCTCCCCAGCGCCGGGAGTCGCCTGGCCCCAGGCTGTAGCCCAGCAGCTCTGGCTTTGGAGAGCAGATGCGTCTGTAAAAGTGGGAGTGTTTTTGCTGCAATCTTACTCGCCATCTGCAAATTTCCTTGTAGGCAATCTGCAGGGCTGGGTGCTCTGCTCACGCCAAGGATCCTGTCTTCCCTGGGCTTCCCTCTTGGCTTCCTCGCCCATGTGCTTTACGGTTGCATTTGCATCCGCATTCACCACCTCTGCTTTGCTGGAACCCTCCCTTCAATTATTTCATGCCTTTTTATTATTTTTCACTTATTTATTTATTTCTCTTCATTGCAAATCACATCCTGGTAGGTCTGCCCAGGCTAGAAGGCTCCAGGAGGAGCATGTGGAGATGGGTGCAGGAGTATGCAGAGCCCGTGTGCAGGAGCATGCGGAGCTGTGCTCGGGAGAGCGCAGAGCCGGGCTCAGGAGCGTGTAGAGCCGGGCAGAGCAGCACACAGAGCCTGTGGGCAGGAGCATGGAGCTGGGCACAGGAGTGCATGGAGCCGGGTGCAGGAGCATGTAGAGCCGGGCGCAGGGGTGTGCAGAGTCCGTGGGCAGGAGCGCATGGAGCCGGGCACAGGAGCACGTGGAAGCGATGGACAGGAGCGCGTGGAGCCAGTGGACAGGAGCGCGTGAAGCCAGGCACAGGAGTGCATGGAGCCGGGTGCAAGAGCGCATGGAGCCCATGTGCAGGAGCGTGCGGAGCCGGGCGCAGGAGCGCGTGGAGCCAGGCTCAGGATCGCTAAGAGGCAGGCTCAGGATCGCGTGAAGCTGGGCTCAGGATCGCGTGGAGCTGGGCGCAGGAGCGCATGGAGCCGGGCTCAGGATCGCGTGGAGCCGGGCGCAGGAGCGCATGGAGCCAGGCTTAGGATCGCGTGGAGCCAGGCGCAGGAGCGCATGGAGCCAGGCGCAGGAGCGCTCAGAGCCAGGCTCAGGATCGCGTGGAGCCGGGCGCAGGATCGCGTGGAGCCGGGCGCAGGATCGCGTGGAGCCGGGCGCAGGATCGCACGGAGCCAGGCTCAGGATCGTGTGGAGACGGACACAGGATGGCGTGGAGCTGGGCGCAGGATCGCATGGAGCCGGGCGCAGGAGCGCATGGAGCCAGGCTCAGGATCGTGTGGAGCCAGGCTCAGGATCGCATGGAGCCGGGCACAGGAGCGCTCAGAGCCAGGCTCAGGATCGTGTGGAGACGGACACATGATGGCGTGGAGCTGGGCGCAGGATCGCATGGAGCCGGGCGCAGGAGCACTCAGAGCCAGGCTCAGGATCGCGTGGAGCTGGGCGCAGGAGCGCTCAGAGCCAGGCTCAGGAGCGCTCAGAGCCAGGCTCAGGATCGTGTGGAGACGGACACAGGATGGCGTGGAGCCGGGCACAGGATCGCGCGGAGCCGGACGCAGGAGCGCATGGAGCCGGGCGCAGGAGCGCGCGGGCCGAACAATGGGCAGGCTGCGTGGTCGCGGCCCCGGCCGCCGGCAGATGCGGAGCAGGAGCCGCCGCCGTGGGGGAGGGCCGCGGATTTGCATAACTGATTGTTGCCCTAGGGATTAAGGGGGAGGAAGGGAAGGGAGGCCTTGGGAGCACAAAGGCGACCACAGAAGATGCACATTGGTCCGGCTCTGCCGTCGTCCCCGTCCTGCGGGCACGTGTCGTGGCCAGGGCTGCCCGCCACCCGCCGCTGCCGAGGGGCTCGGGTTTTAGCAGCCCTGATGTCTCCTGCGAAAGGCAGTGACTCTGCAGCCTGTAGTGTCAAGATAAAGTCCAAAGGAAGACCTCTGGCTGTGTCTTAAGCTAACATTTTTTTAATTTTTTTTTAATGTTTCTGTGTAAACCCTTAAATATTTGATCTTGAATGTCTCTCCTCCCAGGGTGCAGCGGCTTTCTGTAGTGAAAATGAGCTTTTGCTGCCCATCCTGGCTGCCTGTAACAGGTTCTGGGTTTTTCTTTTCCTCCCCTTTTTGCCCGAGTCAGAGTTGACTTCACACAACTTCACAGGGCTGAGCTCGCACCTCTGCTTGTTATTTTTTTTAGCTACAAATAAGCTTTTAAAGCAGAGGATGTATCACAGCCCCAGCTCGGTCTTACTGGGGAGCTTGTAGGCGAGATCTGCTTAGCTGCCGGGCACAGGGGCAGTGCCGTCCTGCCCCGTGCAGAGCTGGTGTCCCCGTCCTGCCCCATGCAGAGCTAATGTCCCCATCCTGCCCCATGCAGAGCTAATGTCCCCATCCTGCCCCGTGCAGAGCCAGCGTCCCCATCCTGCCCCGTGCAGAGCTGGTGTCCCCGTCCTGCCCCGTGCAGAGCTAGTGTCCCCGTCCTGCCCCATGCAGAGCTGGTGTCCCCGTCCTGCCCCGTGCAGAGCTAGTGTCCCCGTCCTGCCCCGTGCAGAGCTCATGTCCCCATCCTGCCCTGTGCAGAGCTAGTGTCCCCGTCCTGCCCTGTGCAGAGCTAGTGTCCCCATCCCACTGCTCCCTGGGGATGCTGCGGCCGGCAGCGCGGTGCCAGGCCAGGCGGCTGCTCCTCTCCGCGAGCCGCGCTCTGAGCGCCTCTGCAGGGCTTGGCTTTGGGTATTTGTTGCTTTCCATGAAGCAGGAGGTGGAAGCGGCTCTGCGGGCTGCGCATGGGGAGGGACGGTGACGAGGGATGGAGCGGCCGCGGGTGGCCGGCGTCTCGGTGCCCTGCGGCAACGCTGTGGTCCATGAAGCCCAACCAGAGCCCCTTGGCTTTAGCAGAGGAGAGGAGCTCTCCCGGGAGCTCTCCTGGGAGCAGGAGGAGGCCAGGAACGCAGAGGCACTTGGTTACCACCGCCCGGCTTGCGAGAAACGATGGAGTTGTCTGCGTCGCCTGCACGGCCTGCGCTCGGCTAGCGGAGCTCTGGGCTCCCTTGCCCTAGGGGAGCTGCTGTTCAGTTGCTACCATGAGCTTTACCTTGCACTTGCTGCCCGGGCAGTCCGTGAGCCTGGAGAGGAGCCGAGAGGGCATTTCAGGAATAACCAAGGCAGCATGCGCAGGGCAGGGCGCTTCCCAGCCGGAGCAGCGAGGCCTGCGCCTTTGTGCCTCTGCTCGCTGGTGGGACGGGACAGGGTGCACCGCGTCGCCTCGCGCAGGTCGGCGATCCATGGGATGCTCCTCGCAGGCTGGCACCTCCCGTGCCCGGCACCCGGCACCGTCACGGCGTGGGGAGGCCGTGCGGCAGTGATTCACGTGTTCCCGGCACCCTCTCCGTGCCTGAAAGTAAAACTTGTGGCCGAGGCTCCCGGTGGCGAGGGGGAGGCAGCGGCGCTCGCTCCCCGCCGCGCTCCCTCCCCCTCGGCTCCTTTCTCCGGAGCAGCCGCGCAGCTGCTCTCCGTGTGTAAATCACGCCCTGCCTCCCTCTCCTGGAATTGCTGCCCATCTGGCTGCGGGATCAGGAGGTGAAGCCGGGGCTGAGCGGGGCTGGGGGCTGGCCCTGCCGTGGGTGGGTTTTACACGCGGGGTAACGTTTTACACGCGTCTCTGTGCTCGCCAGCCCCGTTGACTGCTCTCCGCTTGAGTGGGATAACGGTGCGAGGGCTGACGTGTCTCCAGGCAGGAGCCTGCGGCCCTCCCGCACAGCCTCCCGCGCCTCCTGGCCTCCAAGCTTTACGTTTTCATGGGTTTTACTTTGTCTCTTTCGCTCGGGGATGTTCTGGGGTATTTCAGGGCACAGTTTTGCCAGCTCTGCGTTGGCGAGCCGGGCTGGTAACAGTTTTGGTCAGGCTTTCTGTGAGAACTCGTGGCATCTGCTGTCCTCTCTGCTCCATCTACCACGGAGAGCTCACCAGTGTCCAGGGGTCCCTCTGTCAGGGACAGGAGGTTGCTCTCATCCTCGTGGGCATCTTAACCCAGATGCAAGGGCCATTTTCCATGAAGAATCAGGTGCTCTTCTGGTCTATCCCGGATACTACCTTGCTGATAACGCCCAGGTGCTTCAGGCCTTCCTGGTCCTAGCGATGAGGTTCAGGCTGGAGCTTCTAGGGCTCTTTTCATTATTAAGAACATGCTCGGTAGTCTGGGAGCCCTTCTGGGTGTCATGGCATGTCCTGACAACTTGTCTGTCCTTACCTGCAGTCATCAAGGAGTTTTCAACATGACTTATATAAAGCCTTTGTACTTGGATTGCTCCACCGTGCTGCACAATGGATTCTTTGTCATCATGCCAGCTAATTAATTTTAACTTTCACTGTTGCTTCACTTTGGTGCACTGTCCGCCTGGTCCATTCAAAGCTTTTCCCCCCCTCCTTGAGTGTTTTTTAGCTCTCGTAGCAGTTTGACTTGTTGCTGAAGACAAGCAAAACGAGCCGATCCTGCTCTTGCTGGTCTCCCATGGAAGGAGCTTCCCTTGCCCACTGCTCTTGTTGAGTTACAGACACCCTCACTGGGGATCGGAGGGCTGGGGGACGAGGGAGGCTCTTAGGAGGCTGTGCTGGAAGTGACGCTTCTCCAGTGACTGATTCCTCCTGGTTGGCAGCTGAAGGTCTCTGTGCATAACATGCTCTGATGAAAATCATAGGCTTTGGTAGCTTGGCCAGTGATTGGCATTGTGTGCGTCTTGCAGCACCGGCCCGGAGAGGTGAAAACGTTGGTTGGATCTTGAGGACGAAAGCCCTTGTTCATCACTCCCTCAAGGATCTGAACACATGCTTGGAAATGTAAATGCAATTGTATTTAACGTTGATTATTTCTTGAGGGCTGGGATCTGTTTGTTTGCACTCCAAAAACAGGTGTTTTTCCTTTGCCTCTTGCATCCTGCGAGCAAACATCTGCTCCCCCTTGGCGGCACGGAGCGGGCGCTGGGGAAGGCTCCGTGTGCGCCGATGAGGAGGCTGCTCCTTCCTCCCGTGGCCGGACGCTCTGGCTCTGGCTCCTCCGGAATCGCGAGAGGATGAGGGTGCCCTGGTGTCCGGGCGCGTGGAGCAGCCTGAGGAAGGAGGCTATGCCTGATGGAGATGGTGGCACAAGGAGGAGGAAGGCGCGAGGCGGCGGTGCGGTCGGCAGACGGAGCGATGCCCTGGTGCCGTGGGGAGCGCGTTGGGTTGCAAGGATCACATGCCCTGTGGAAAGGGGCGCCCAGGCGGCCAGCACGCTCCTCGTGCGGGCACCTGCACCGCACAAACCTCCCTCCCCGGGAGCAGCCTGATCCACAGGCCCTCCTCCTTCCCTCCCTTTGCTCCTGGCGGCCCTTCCCGCGCACGGAGGAGGATGAGGAGCGGGCAGAGGGCAGCCAGCCCCCCGGGCTCACCCAGGAGGGTGCGGGGCCGGCGCGGGCCCCTCGGGAGCGTCACGCGCGGCCCCGGAGAGCCGGGTATTGTCTCGGCTCCCGCGGCCGGCCGGGGGAGGAGGGGACCGGGTCTCCGCATGCATAAACATGAACTTAATTTGAACTGATGGGTTTTGTGCGAGTGTCGCCCGGCTTGCCGGGAGGAAAGGCTGCGACAGAAGGGAGCTCCCCACCAGTTCAGGAGGGAAATGGTAGCGGGTCAAGGAATATGAAATTGATGCCTTTGTGTTTAATCTGGTTATAAGGACGGCTATTAGAGATAATGAATTTTGCCTGTCCCCATCGTTGTAATACAAGAACCTAAATGTCTTTCAACATAGAGAAGGTCACTCCTCTTTATTTCTGGTTGTAAATTTTGCCAGTTACAGATGTTTGGTGTTGATACACATAGCTAATTAAGTTCTTCCTTAAGCCAGTTGGCAAGGTGCAGGGGTGCTGTGGGAAGTTGGAAGCAAGGACACCAAACCAACCCTGGCAGCAAGGAGACCTTTGCGAGGGCTGCGAGGCCGCGGAGCCTCTTCGGCACAGCCCCAAACCGCTCCGTGCTCCTTGGGTGCTTGCAGCTTCCTGCTGTCGAGCAGCTTGGTGGGAGGAAGGTGACTTGGGAAGCGAGTTCTCGTCTTGTCGTCGTCGTGTTGAGACCGTGGGGGCTGCTGTGAGCGAAGCAGGTGCCTCCAGGGAGCCGCAGGAGGGTGCGCGGGAGACGGCGTGTGAGGGAGGAGGCGCCGGCGCGGGGCGGAAAGCGCCGGACCAGCTGCTCTGGTGATCCCATGTGGAAGAGGCGACTTGGCAGCCGCTGCGGTGGTCCCTGCGCTCCGGATTTGCGTGTTAAGCTGGGCCACAAAAACTTCCTTTGCTACCGGGCGGTCGCAAAGCCGCCTCCCGCCGCTGCCCAGCGCGTCCCGCTGGAGAGCGCGGCCCCAGCAGCGGCGGCAGGACGGGGCTCCGCGTGGCCGTGCTCCCGAACTTCCCCGTGCTCCTGGCTCCCATCCGACCAGGAAGCTGCGAGCGCAACCAGCTTCGCGCTGCTGTTTGGTCTCTGCTTGTGCCCCAAGTCCAGGGGTTCCCCTCCCAGCTAAACCTCCAGGGAGCTCTAGCCAGAGCTTGGCGGGTGGTTTTCCCCTGGGCTCGTGTGCTCAGAGCCTGGGCAGCCCTGCTCCTCCAAGCTGCAATTTGAAGGGAATTTAGCAGGAATTGTAGCATTCGATTTGTCCCTGCTGTGACCTGAGGGCGGTGAAGGGTGATGGAGAGGGGAGGCTCCTGTAACACTACACGGCCTCGCTGCACTGGTCAGTGCAAAGAGTTAGTTACCGGCTCATGTTCCCGCTCTATGCCGGGCACCCTCCGGAGAGCCCGTCCGCGACGCACGCTGTGCGCGCACGAGGCCGGGCTGTTACCAGAGCCGCCGTGCCGGGAGCCGGGGCCTTTGGGAGGCCGTTGGGCACCGTCTCAAGCGCTCCCTATCTGGATCCCTTACATAATACGTGCTGGCAGATGCCCAGGTTCAGGTTAAGCGTGCAGCCTGGCGATAAACTCTCCCAACAGTGGCTGCAGTGGCGAGTGCGAACCCTCCTGCCATTATATCTTTATCCCAGCATCTCCCGCCGCCCCAGACGGGCTGCACTTTTATTTCGCTCCCTGCAAACGCCTCACAATGTCGCTCTCCCTCGGCAATGCTTAAATGCTGGTAATTGCTGACCAAAGGCAATCCCTGACATTTCCCTCGGACGTGTCGTTCCGGATGGCTCCAAGGGGCTGAGCTGGGAGGTGTGGAGCAGGGAAGGCTCCGTTCACGGCCCAGCAAGGCCCGGACACGGAGCAGGGAGGAACAGGGAAAGGGAGCCGAGTTGCATTCGACTGCCCTTGTCTTATATTTAAAACTCAGCACGTGCTTTTTCTTTTTCTTTTTTTTTTTTTTTGCATTCTGTCTGGCCCTGCTTTCTTCCCTCTCTGGATTCCAGGCACTTCTCTCCCCCCTTCGCTCCTGATTTATGCCACTCTACATTTTCTCCTCGTTTCCATGCATTTTTCTCCCCTCCCTTCTTTTTTTTTTTCCTTTCTTTTTTTCTTTTTTTCTTCTTCTTTTTTTTGTGCTGCTCGTGCATCGCCTTGCTCCTTTTTTGTTTACCAGCTTCCCTGCCTTCCCAGCAAGGTGCACCAGCTTCCTGGTTTTGTGTGGCTTTCAGGGGGGGTTATTGCTGCCCTCCTCTTGCGCTTCTGCCCGCAGAGCAGAGCGGAGGCCGTCGCCCCTCGTGCAGACCCGAATGGTCGTCACCCCTCACCCTGCTGCTTTGGGGGCTCCCGAGGGCTCTGGGGGTCGCTGGACCAGGTCCTTGCTGGGGGAGCACATCCTGCTCTGTCCCCGGCACGGGCAGCGCCGCCCGGCACGGCGCCGTGTCCTGCAGCGCGTTCCCCGCGCGCCTCTGCCGCTGCTCCGCCTGGTCACGGGGAGATGGGACAGGGGCCGGGATGAGCCAGCAGCGCCATCGCCCAGCCTGGATGGACAGGGGGGACACGCGGAGGTGGCTTGAGCCCGAGGCCCCCGCGTCGGTCACTCATTCCCTCAGAAACACGGAATATGCTGGGACATCTCCGCTTGATTCCCCCGCACGGCAAGGAGATGCCTTGAATCCGCTCCCCGCACCACCAGCACGGGGACGAGCTCCTCTCCGTGCGGACACGCCGCCTCCAGGCAGAGCAGCGTCCCGGAGCCCGGAGCGGCGCGCGGGGCCGGCGCGGACACCGGCCATCTGTCCCCGCGCGCGGCGCCGCCGCCGTCTGCTCGCGGCAGAAGGGCTCGCGGCCGCCGCGGGCCCGGCTCCCGCCGCCGGGGCCGCTCCAAGTCCCGCTCTGCCTTTGTCTGCTCCCGCCCCGCACGCGCAGCCCGGGGTTCTTTGCTCCCTCGCCTCGCCAGGCGTGTGGAAAGTTTGCTGGTTTTTTCCTGCGTGTGTGTGCGTGTGTGCATATACCGAGCAATTTTATTAGCTGCCGGAACAGGAGGGGAAAAAACCAAACAAAATACAAAAGCCAAAGCAACGGGCGTCAAGTGGGGGTGCTTCTTGGGTGTATTTTATTATTTTTGTCCACGCAGCCCCTGCCCCATCCCCATGGAGCCTCGTGCAGCTCGTGCAGCCGCCGCTACCCTCGCGCGCTGCTTTAAAGGGTTAAAAATTATGGGGAAGTTCAGCTAGCACTTGCAAGATATGGTTGCCTTAGCAACAGGCCTTCTAATCTGGTAGGTGACCTGAGAGACTGTGGAAGATGCAGGGCTCGGTTTGGCATTTCATTATTTCATGAGGCTGCGGCTCCCTCCAGCTGGTTCGCCTCTGCGCGCCGCGGCCGCCGGCATTCCGGAACAAAGCGCCGCCGGGAAGGCCGGGCGCCGCGCCGGGGGCCGCGGGAGGCCCGGCCGCGCTTCCCGACCCACGCTAGCGGCGCGGGGAGCCGCGGGCCCCGCCGCGCTAACGTGGTTCCCGGCTGCCTCCCTGCCTCCTGGCGAGGGATTCGCCGGAGCTGAGCGGAACCGGGACCCTTCCCCCCAGCGCCCGGAGATAGGCGGGTTTCCGGAGTGCTTTGGAGACCACGGAAAACCAAAGTCCTTTCTTTAATGCGGTGCTCTATAAGGGGTAAATCCCAGAAAGCTTCCCTACGAGAGGCCGGGGCTGGAGCAAAAGGACAACCCCAGCCCAAGAGGGTACCGGGAGGTTAATGCAAGTGCGCAGCGGGCGAGGACACGGAGGGGAAGGACGATATAAAAGGTTATGGAGATAAGACGGACCAGTCCGGCGATGACTTGCAAATGTTTTTGTGAAGAACACGGGTTTCGGAGGAGCGCGAGTGGGGCAGCTCTTAATGCAGCTGCTTTTGCCACGCGCTGCAGGGCGGTCGTTGTCGTCGTCCCGCGGGAGGCCGGTGCCGGAGGCTCGAGGCTCCGCTGCGCTTGGGGGAGGCTGCTTGGCCGTAGGAAGCCGGGCTTCCCGCTCTGCCGTTGGCGCTCTGGCGTTGGCAGCACATACGGCGCCTTGGAGGCCTGCTGGAAGCTGCCTTCGCTCAGCGCCCGCCGCTTCCCAGTTTTCCTTGCCAAATCCATGACCTCAGCAAGCCTTTGGGGCTGGGAAGCGGCGGAGTGGGTCCGACTTGCGCGCACACACGGTAGTGGGTGCCGAGCGGGGCTCGCATGGGCCTTTCTATCAAACCCGGCAGCGCCTGGCAAAACTTGGCGCCCGTTTGCTTGAGCTCAGTCTAAACCAGCTCCCGCTGCTCACTAGTTCTTCTCCTGGCTTTCTGCATGGCTCTGGGGGAGAGCGGTAGGGAGGTGTGAAGGGACACAGGCTCTAACGGGGCTCGTCTTTGCTCCCTGCATCCTGTATGTGCGCACGTGCAGGCACATATATATATGGTATGTATGCACCTATATACCTGTGCACGCAGCCACTCTTCAGCGCGCATTGAAGTGCTGCTGGCCCCAGCTCCTGCTCTCGACAGAGCATCACCTGGGCTTTCTTGCTGTTGTGTACAGGTGATTTTGCTGCCTGTCCCTCTGGTGTCTCTGGCCTCTGAGGCGTCACTTGCCAAAGCTTTCCGTCCAAACAGCGTCTGGACAGGTCTTTCCCATCGATGCCTGTGGAAACCTTGGGCAGGAGCTCGGCACAGGGAGCTCCTGATTCCTGTGGATGCTGATGACTGAAGCAGTGCAAATCGCTCTGTTTTCCATGCCCCGCTATTGCTCAGTTGCTCTGGCAGCTGCTGGCGGACACCGGCAGAGAGCTGCCTGCTCGTCTGAGCCTTGAGCGGGGAGAACACGGGCCTGGGCTTGGATCACGGTGCTGATGTGTCATCTTGCAGCCTTTATTCGTCCCCAGACAAGGAGCCAGCAGCACGAGGCACACACTTTTGTTACTTAAAACTGAGCCCTGTGCACAATGCAGCCGCTGAAAGCAGTCTGCTGTCTGAGATGCCCGGATTTATGGTTCCCGAGCGTCCCTCTAGGTGTTGGCTCCCACTGGAAAGCAGAGCCCGGGAGTGGGATGGCAGCCGCGCGGGCTCCAAGGACCAGGGGCCTCGGCAGTGAAACCTGCCTCCCTATCCTGCCCTGGCCGGGCCTGGAGGTCCCGGAGCCGGAGCGAGGTAGTGCGGGGCGCCCTGCGTGGGCTGCGCCGTGCGGATCGTTCGGCAGGGCCGCGGTGCTGCCGGCATCGCCGAGGCGGCCGGGGATGTTGCTAGTGGTCTGGCAGCAAGGGACGGCTGGCGATGGGAATGTTCATGTGGTGATTCTGGGGGTAGAGAGGGGCAGTCAGCTCACCTGGAAACCTAAACACGAAGTGGAGAGGACAGGTGTGGAAAGGGCTGGGCTTTTCCCTGGTCCTTGGATGCCGCCTTTGGTGGAGGTGCCAGGGAGTGGGTGAGCTGTGAATTTGCTCATAAAGGAGGGCAGCTGGGGACAAAAGCTGGAGCTGCATCTCCTCTGCTGCAGAGCCGCGAGACCTCCAGCAGCCTGGATGAGCCCCGTGCCCTCTGGAAGGCTCCAGTTCCCATGAGGGATGCCTGGAGGGCAGCAGGGCTGGGGGCTGTTCCTGTTACAGACAGCTGCCCTGGTGCTTGGGGCTGCTCATTCCGTGCCCAATCCAGCACCCGGGGTGCCCTATGTCAGAGCCCTCCGTCTGCGCCCAGGCGGCTCTCCCCATGGCCAGGTCCTGGTGGGAAGTGGAGCTGCTTGGAGAGCTCCCGTAGTTGCACGCGGAGATAAGGAGCCGCTGAACAGGGCTGAGCAGAGATAAGAACAGGGCCCGTCCCCGCACGCGGGGGCCGCCTGGGCAGCCCTCGTCCCCCGCCGTCCCCCCGTGTGCCGCTGACTCCAGCGCTGATGAATCAATTAGAAAAATGGCCTGCGTCGGGGACCCCTCGCCAGAATGCTGGGAAAAGGCTCCCCGGGGAACGCGCGGGAGCCAGTGCGCTCCATAAATCTCCCGCGCCTCGGCTCTCCCTCTCCAGTAAATCTTGCTGCTGGATGGAGATCTCGTTACGTTGGTGCCGGGAGGGACGGGGAGGACAAAGCCACCGGAGCGCTGCCCGTGGCACAGGGAAAGAGGGGCTTTCTGCGGGGGACAGAGGCCGTGGCGTAGGGCTGCCGGCCCCTTTGCGCTGCCCCTCTGAAGGGTCCCAGGGCCCGAGGGGTCGGGGGTGCCGCGTGCCTGGCGCCCTGCCCGACAGACCCGTCCTCCGCGGCTCCCCAGCCTGGGGACAGGCCACCCCCTCGTCCCCACGGTTGGTTTCCGCGCCGGATTCCTTCCACGCGTAGGAAATGGCTCTAACATGTTGGGGGCCGAGCTCACAACACCCCGCACATCTGCCGGCCACCTGAGCAGCCTCGTGGCCCAGTTTAGCACTTAAGGTAGCCTCGGGTGGATTAACTCTCGCTGGTTAAGACAACATCTGACTTGCTGTGTGCTTTTATCTTTCCTGGCAAGGATGTCGTAGCCCTCTGGAGAGAGGAGGAGTGATGGCGCTGGCAGGAGCGAGGCGGCCGCGCGCGTCCCGGCGGGAATGCTGCTTCCCTGGCACGGAAAGCCGCCGTCGGCCTCCTGTGCTCGTCGCCGAGCGCCCCGAGCGCGGCAGCTACCAGCCCTTGATCTGGTGTGGGGTGTGCTGGGCTGGACAGCGAGGGAGCTGGCAGCCCCCAAAGCTGCCCGGGAGCCCCCTGGGATGATACAGGAGAAGAGAAATGCTCCGTTGTTGGTAGCTTACTCCCAGGTGGGAGGTTTGGGACAGCCCGTGTTGCTGATGGGCTGCAGGAACCTCTTCCTGGGAGGTCTCCACCGCAGCAGGTCCATGAGGGGCTCGGCAAGGGGATACCCCAGGGGCACCCCGGGGGATACCCTGGGAATACCCCAGGGGCACCCCGGGGACCAGGGCAGGACTCGCTGCACCAAAAGGGCCGTCTCTTCCTCCCTCACTTCTTTGTCCATCCTCACGGGGACTTTGCAGAGGTCACTTAGTTCTCCGAGCACTTGCTTAATTGCAGGCCCGTGAGTGTGAGCGAACAGACTGTGGATCTGTTGGCAAAACACTCTTTGTTTGCAGAGCAGTTGCCTTCTTCCTGCGAGGGACTCTCAAGTTTTAAAAACAGAATAATATGTTTTTTAAATTAAAATTAAAATTCTCAGGAAAAAAAAATGTTGGTTCCTCCTCCCCTCTTCAGAAATTGCTCTGTGATGGCAGCTGGAAAGTGATATTCTAAGTGTTGTGCATGCCATCTGCCTTGCTTGGATCTGGGAAATGGCTGGAGCCTGTACAGCCTCGCAAGCGTTTCCAGCACTTGCTGGGGTAAAATTTGTGCCCTGTTCTTGCCTTCCCCCGTCAGACCCGCTCAGACTTGGCTGTTCTGCAGGTGGGTTTGAAGTCGAGGCCAGGACGCTAGTGCCGTGATCGCTCCCTCGTGCTGTGCAGGGGCACGCACAGGTTTTAGATGCCCCAAAATCTGTTTCCTTGAAGTGTTCCCAATGTCAGTGACCACCTACCCGGAGCTGGTGGCTGCATGGGGACACGGGGGCACCTCGCAGGCACCCGCTGCCCACCGGCGTGCAGAGAAAGCAGCAACAGCCGAGCGTGACGTCCCCGGCCTTCCCAAGGTAAACAAGGAAGGAAAACGTGGTGCTGTCTCTAAAATAAACACATCTCTCCGGGCGTTTGCTCTGGAGCTGTCCCTGAGGTCTTCACTAGCTGAGCTCCCGTTGACTCTTTGGTTGGGCGACACCGGAGTAGTTCGACTTGACTTTCGTTTACCAGATTTTTACAAAACTCTGCAAAGACTTGAGGCCTTGGGGAGCTCGGAGGAGATTTTGGTGGCTTCCCTGGGAAAGCTGTATTTGGTGGAGCGTGATCTGCTGACAGGGTTGTCGTGAGGGGAACATCCCTAAAGGAGTGTTTGGGAGGGGATGGATACTGGCAAAGGGGAGGGCAGTTTTGGCCCTGAATGTGATCATCCCGTAGCGTGCAGCCCTGCGCAGGCGCCCGGCTGCGCTCCGAGCTGAAGGGCATACATGTGGATGTAAGCTCTTTTTCCACGTTGTGAAGGATGTTCAAAGTTAGGGCATTCGGAGCGTGTCCTTGGAGTGTTTTCTCTCTTCTTCGGCTTGTACCTGCTGCCCATTATAGAAACTCCCAGCTTTTGGGAGCTCTGCCTTTACTCGCGGCGTGCTTAACTTTTAAATTGGTTGCCTGAGATTCCTAATGCAAAACAGAGTCGCCTTTCTTTGCTTGGCGTCATTAGTGACATAAAAGGCAGCAGAGATGTAGGTGGACTGTGCGGAGGGAAAAGGAAGCAATTTCCAAACAAATCCAGAGGGCTCTTAGGGAGAAATGGGAAGCTGAAGGATAACTTAATCCGCTCAAGAACCTTTGCCAGCCAAGGGCCAACTTTCTCCTGGTCTCCTTCAAAGTATCTGTTTCTACATCAGTTTGAAGAAGGCTCTTAATGTGGCTTGCTCTGCTTCAGGACAGGGCTGAAGGAACCCAAGTCAGCGTTTCCTCCCATGTTTCCAGCCTGAAAGATGTTTTATATTTTGAAGAAGTGCATGATGTGAAGTTTCTGAGATTTCTGGGGTGCCACGCAGGCTCCAGTGAAACCTAGTTAACCATTTTATTTGGAAATAAGTTTGTGGGAACCTCTCCAAAGTCCCAGCTTAGCCACGTGGCTCTGTCTTCAGGTCCGCTTTGTAACACAAGTCCAGCTCATTTAAACTGAGCACCCGGGAGCCACCTCTGCGTCCGGCCGGCTTGGCAGCCTTCCCGCATGGAGCCGGCGATGCCGCCTCCAAGGACAACCCGCCACCAGCAGGGACCCAGAGTGCTGCCGTGGGGTCGTCCTGCTGCAGGGTGCAGCTCGAGGTGCAGAGGTCTCCTGAGCAGAGAGTTCAGGAATCCTGTAATTGGGCTGGAACAATTATTTTTGGCTTTTGCTGAGGGAAACGCTATAAATACCAGCCTGCAAGCTTGTGCAGTGACTTTGCAGTGTGCGCCGGGGTTTTTGCTCTTGTCCAGCTTGCATTTTATTGGCAACGGCGAGGGTGACACTTATCTCCAGAAAACGCAATTTGAATTGATTAAAGAAGCTCTTGCCATTGGCCCGAGTAACCAAAGCCAAACTTTCTGCAGAACTGATTACGTTTTCTTAGAAACTGCCAGGCCGGGGAGGAGCTGCAGCACTGGAGCCCGTGTCTGGGGGAGGTGAGGAGCAGGAGGCTCCGCACGCTGCTTGTCCCTTGCAGCACCAGGGCTTCTTGCAAGATATTTGGGTGCTCTAGGAAACCAGAGCAGACTCTGAGGTCCCTACGGGAGCTGCCCCCACCAGATACCTTGATCTTGATCTTTCCAGACTGTCTTGGCACCCTCTGGGCCCCTCCAGCTGGTGCAGTTGTGGGTGGGCTCCATAGCCCCGGTGCAGATTTGCTGTGGGGACGTTTGGGCACAGGTTTTGCTGTTGCAGATCACTGCCCTGTGGTGTTTCGGGCTGTCCCTGGGTCCCACAAGCGCCTGTGTCTTTTGCACAGGCTGTGCCTGAAGGCGAGCAGAAATTACAAGTGCCGGGAGTGTTTTGGTGAGATTAATAAGATCTAAATAAAACTCTTGTCAGGCAATTTCTGCGATATACTTCATACCTCCTTGTAATCAAAGCCATTGCAAATGAAAGGTTTTACGCTCATTACCAGCACCACTTGTTTGTGAAATCCTTAGAACCGTGGAGGGTTTTCAGCTGAGTCCTGTAGTAAAGCGCAGCTCCTCTTTAAGTAGCACCTTGCATTGGGAGAGATTTCGGGGCACTTCCCCGCCGGGAAGCCTGGCCAGCCTGCAAGGGGGGGGCGATGTGAGTGTTGCTGCATCATCACCTGGGAGAAGGACTGCAATTTGCAGAGCCCAGTGAAGGCAACTGGAGGAAAACAAAGCAGAACGACGAAGGATGCTGATGTAAGCAGCGCTGAGGAGGACTTCCCGTGCCAGAGAAGTGCCAACGCATGAGAAGTGCTGCTCCGGTCGTGCGCCTTTAGGTTTTATTCATCTGATGATCCCCTTCCTCCCACAGACGCTGGTGCTTCCTTGGACAAGGCGCGCTGGGAGGCAGCTATAAATAACCTTGGTGCAGCAGCACCAGGAAGGCAGGAATTTTTTGATTACCCTTGGAGTTGTGAGATCACTGTTTTCTCCCGGGTCTCGCCCTGGGCCTCCCGGCCAGCACAGCAAGGGGCTCCTTTCCCAGGGCACGAGGTGGGCACAGCCGGGTGGAGGGGACAGTGGTGAGATGGAGCACACAGAGCAGGGCTTCTAGGAGGAAAAGTGCCAGATTCTGTTGTTTTCCATGCAAACCTCAATTAGGGAGGAACCTGTTATGCCGGGGAAGGATGCAAATGCTACAGAACTAGATGAAACTCGTCCAACTGTCCTCTGCAGCCTCAGTTGCATGGCATGTGTTTTGGTAAATAAGCTGCCCCCCTTCTCTGCATTTGGTAAACACTGAGGTTTAGATTCCCAGCTCCGGACAAAGCCCCTGGATGGTGTTTTAAGTGTCTCTTACAAACCAGCGTCCCCGCGAGCCTAGCTGGCAGTTCCCCGGGTGCTCGGGAGGTGCAAGGCTCGACAGGCCGCTCAGCAAGGCAGGACTCAGCCCTCTGCCTTCCTGCAACCCGCGACCTGGGGCCGTGTCCCATGGGCATCGGGGTGATGTGGAGGTGGCCGCCCCTCCAGCGAGGGCCGGTGTCACCGCCGGCACCGTCCGGATGCACTTTGGTGCTCG
>JAVCKT010028081.1:5030-17461 GCA_032273925.1 Rhynchotus rufescens | reverse complement strand
GACCTCTGGGGCTGATGAGGTGATACTAATGTCAAATTGTATTTTTTTGTTATTATCTTTTTTAGCTGCACTTTCTAAATGTAGTGCTCTACTCTGTTTTCTGTAAATTTTAGCCAAATGAATCTTCTAGAGGCTTCCTACCACTAACCAGCATCTCACACAGCAGATCTCTCTCTTCTTATTTATTTCACAAGTGCACTGTCATTATTTTGTCTTTTTTTTTTTTTCATTTTGTGAGCCACTTAGTTTGTAACTAATAGAAAAAGGTCATTTTAAGGAAAATCTATGGTTTTTAGTTAGCTAAGAAATATGTTGTCATACCTGGAGGTTTGGGAAATGCAGAAGGGATTAAAGACCACAAAGAGAGGAAAGAAAAATGCAAATAATAGAGTCCAAGTTTTACCCTCTTCTGCAAAGGCCTAAGAAGGATCTACTCAGAAGGTTAAAAGGTCATATAAAATATGCAGAAATCCCCTCACTGTGGAATTTCTTTAAGAAGCTAATGTTAAATCTGGCATATTTTTGCCAAAACTTTCTGTTCCCGTAGAAAAATCACCTGTTCCTTAAGATAAAATCTGCTGGGCAAATTTAAAAAAATAAGCAAGCTGTTTTGCTCCTTTTAGTGTGACAGCAACAGTTTTTTTCATACCATGTACACATAAAATGGAAATCATAGAGATAACCACTAAATCTATGATATCTCCCTGAAGGGTTCTCAGCGCTATGAGAAAACCATGGTGATTTGCATAGAATTAGATGAACTATTACAATATAGCCTTTTACTATACATGACTAAATATTTCCTCTGTGTTTAAAGATTAAGAAAAAAAAGATAATTGAGAGAAATTAACCAAGAAATTCTGATTCTCAGATCTCTGTAAATATTTTTAAGACATTAAATCTTCTTACATGACAGAAGAGCTACCTGAAAATCTTATTTTGATGACAATTTTAAAACTGCTAACTTTTAAAGCTGCTAAACTTATGCTGCTTTCCACAATGATTTAATAGTGCAATTGTTCATTGAAAGCACAGATGTTAAATGTTGGATTTACTTCCATTTTTAACAAAACAACAATTCCTGAGTAAAAGAAAAAAAATCAGTAGAATAATCATTTAAATAAACATTTCCACAAGATTCTGAGACCATTCAAATACTTTAATGTTAAACTATAATTAATCTTGTATAAACTAATGCATATTTTGTATATATATTTCATATAAAAAGGATGATTTGGAATACCCTGTAAAAAAGCATTTTCAGAAAAGCTTTTTTAAACAACCTCAGAGATATTTTTTCAAAAAGAATCCAGTCATCTCAAAAATGAATAAAATGCAAAAATGCATATATATATATTATTAATCTTTAGTTTGCACTGTTAGCCAATAAAGACAAAATTTTGAAGGTCATAGGGAAGGCCTGACCATCTCTATCTTCAACTTTTTCTATTTTTTTAGGCCCTATGAATATTTTAATAGTGTTTCTTCCATACTCTAGCTGCTTTCACTACTTTTAAAGGATTCAGAGATACACTCAAATGCACCACAACTTCAGATTACTCAAATGATCTCCCAATTTCCACTTACCTCAAGAAGCTCTGGCAGTGTAACAGGACTGATATGGTGCACAATTTTTTGGTTATTCCCACAACTATACCAGTATAATTCAAGTGAAACAGCAGCTTTTAACACAAGATTAAAAATGATAAATTATGAGCAACTATGAAGCACAGAATGGCTGTGCATGACACAGCCCAAGGCAATAAACAGCCAATTATACAAGAGATAAAAATTAAGCACTGATTGCATCATTGATCTCTTACTATTTGGATCTGTATGTAAGCAATGACTGCTTCAAATTGCCACACTCACTGCCATGAATGATGGTGACAAAAGAAGAGTAGCAGCAGGAGTTTGCAACTTGTACTTAGTTTTGTTTTAAAGCATTAAGGAGCCAAAGAAAAAGTATTAACAAGCCAAAGAAAAAAAAAGAAAGTTATTCATTCTTACTGAGAACTTGCCCTTTAAATTGTGAAAACTCATAGCAAAGATGTTTAGAAAAGTAATGGGAAATAATAGGAATATAATTGGAATGCTGACATTTCAACCAGACGCTCAGCTAGCTTCTAGCTCTGAGCAATATCACCTCAGTATTAAAATGGTAATAAGCCTCTTTTCGATCCATTCTGGTGATGTAAATGTGGAACAGAGAACAAAATATTCTTAAAAAGCCTACAGTTTCAAAATTACAATCAAGCTGTACTTGAAAAGTACATACATCGTACAAAGATGAAGTTCAGAGCAGTGGTAGAACACTGACAAGCACTGATTTTCATTTTTAGCTATGACATTTAGCTTGTGAAGCTTTAGATAAATAGAAGTTTTTGTTATTTTTCACATCTTCAAAATGAATAAAATACTTAATTCCTCCCTACCACTGAAGTTTCTAAAGCTGTCCTTAATTATAAAGTTTCTTTGGGAAAGAATTACCATTCAAGAAATTATTGTTGTTTGATGATGTGTGATAGGATCACTGAGAGTGGCACATATATAATTACTGATATTGGTCTCCATGCTTTCTGTACCACCAACAGCCAAGATAGACACATGGACAATTACAAAATAGTTTTCCCATGGATCATATATATTTTTATAGCAAAAGATTTGGACTCCTGTAGCTGATTACAGTTACTGCAGTCATTAACACAAAGATCAAAATCTATCTGAATCAGAGAAAAGGTGAAAAAAATAGGGAATAATCCAACAATATCACAACCATATGTATAAAAGAGGTTAGGACCCAGGAGTAGGCAGATCATTTTCCATCAGTCAGTAGCAACTGCAACAAACATGGTCTTCTACAATTGGAGAGATGATGAAATAAATTTATACAGAATTAAAAGCATGCAGGCTGGCAGGGGCAATTATAGTAATACATACGCAGTCAATATATTCACTAATTAAAAAGGCAAGAAGGAAAATGGATGTATTGGGAAATAACAGAGAAAAGCATCCCATTCAAATATAATTCACTATTTGAGATATAATTCTTTGGAAGACTCCCCAATTGGCAGCAACAGCTCAGAAATTATGCTGTATATTATATATAAACCACCCTCTGAGTGAATACTTGTACAGCAGCACCAGTAATCTTGGTCCCGGTTCAGATGAACATAAATAGTTTGGCCTACTTCCAAAAATATGGAGTATGTTTCTGATTTTTCTCTCATTGAGCATCTGTACAATCCTCATCAGGAATTTCCACTCTGGGGCATTCTAAGAGCACAAGAGACAGATTTGCCGGTCTGAATAATTATCCCTTGATGAGCAAAATAGTATCTTGTGGTAGTATTCACCTAATGCAAATTTGCAAAAGACAATGCCAACAATGCTGTGTGCCATTACACTTATTGAAAGTCAAAGTATAAATTAAATCACAAAGCGGTAGTCAGACTGGATTCTGTTTGAAGGTATTGACCTGCATTAGTATTTATTATAACTGAATTCCTGGATTTCAAAAGATTCTAATCAATTTGTCTAAAAAATGCTTTCAAATGAAATTATGATGTGGAATGTGCTTTATGTTTTCCTGTTGTCAAATACATTACCTATGCCATCCATAAAGCACAGCCATATTTTTTCTCCTGATCAACCAAAAAAAAACCATGGAGCAATATGGGAGAAAATATTTTTATACCAATGGAAGAAGAAAGTGGATTTTAAGCAATATATTCACTTTTACTATTTATTGTTCTTATAGCTGATTTTTAGCACTTTGGATACTAAGTTGAAAATAATGATTAATTATTAAAAAGTGAAAATGAAGATAGCAAGTACTGCTGTATATAAATGATCATTCACATTAAGTTTCTGAATTGGTTTAATAACAAAATTTGACTATTTTAGTTATGTTTAATACATTCAATTTTTCATGAATATACGTTTTTTTTTCCAATCAAACAATGCAAAATGCTCGGACCTTAAAGTTCCACTCCAATACAAAATATTTTTAACATCAATTTAATGTATTTCAAAGTCTTGCAACTGGCCAGACTTGGCCAGTGTCCAATATTTCTCCCTTTTCTTATCCTGCCAGAAATGACCTACACCTACGATGCACTTTTATTTGACATACATTTGCACATGAGGTTTCAAAAGAACTTTGCACGAGCTCATTGAGGGAAAGTAAATTATAGTGCAGTGGAAGGTATGTAATAAATGCAATTCCCAAGGACAGAAAAGATGAAAGAGGGAACCATACCTACGCATTTGCTTCTGGTCAATTTGCCTCTCTACCTTACTCAGCTTTATCACCTTGGAGCTAGGCTGCTCTAGTACAACAGAAAGAGTAGTTTTACTAACCAGAGCTTACACACTGTGGAATGGAAGAAAAAAGCAGGATATGTTCCAGCAGTATTCTGAATATCTATCATAAAATGGTGCTGAAGTAGTGAAATCTTGTTCTCAAACTGCATGTGTCATGGCTTGGGTTGCCAGAAGGTCTTTTATTGGAGACTGTAGGAAGCAGACTTTTGAGTTAAGTTACGCAAAAGCTCATCTTTTGAGAAGGCATTAATTACTTCACAAAATTCATGTAAAGCTTAATATTAATCATATATACCATAGCAGCACAGTTCTTGCACCTTGGTGCATTCTTATGTCAGAAGGGAAGAGAAAGCATATAGAGCAAAAAGCATGCAATACATCATTCTGTCCTGCAAATTCTAGTGGATTTGTGTTACTTCCCCATATGTGCATTTACAATACAATACCTTGATCTCCTTCCCACTCCACTATCCTATAGTCAAAACTTATTTGTTGGTTTAGACTTTGATCTAACAAGTCATGGACTGGACTGGAATACATGAAGAAATAACATAGTGCAGTCAGATGAACTATGCTAAAGGCACAATTTAGTTGTAGCTACATTCCCCCTCCCAACTACATAACCAGATATATAAGTTTAGGCAGATTTAGGTAGAATAAAAACTTGTAAAACTGACTCAGGAAGAGCAGTAATTTTAAAATTAACTCTTCAAAAAGTGTCTTGACTTCAATGGGACTTCTAAAATTAAGTCAACAAAAAACAGGACTGTCAGTGACGGAACTGTTTTTGGAACTTTGTAAGTGCTTTATCTACTCCTAAATGTCTACAAACAAGAGCAATTTAAATCTCAGATATTCTTCTGCTCTTGAGACACTTGAGAGGTCTTTACCAGAAGACTTACTAACAAAAAAGTTTATAGCAATCCGAGAAGAGAACAAAAGATATATGGAAAGGAGAAAAGCAACAGTAAAATCTACAAAATAAGAAATTATGATGACCAAAAAGAGACATAATAACAAGCAAGTACCCAAAAATACTCTCCAAAGTGACAAGGCAGACAGCAGGGGCATGTTCAAACGATACAAATTGTATTGCTTCCAAAGCCTTGAGTGGAAATGATGTAAGAATATGGTGTGGTTTTCTTTCTTTCTCTTAAAAAAAACAAACAAAAGAAAGTAGGCAATTTCTTATACATAAAAAATGCTTCAAATAGACAAGTCAATTTTTTTTTTTAGTCTGATATATTGTCCCCAGTGGTGGTCAGTGGAGGTTTACATAGTAAAACAGAAAAAGAATGTAGACAGAAATTTAGGGCACTTTTATTCCTAAAATGGGTTTCACTACATGTAAATAAATATTTGTTTGTTTTTTTTTCTAATTTATACACTGTCGCTTTCCTAAAAGAATCCTAACATTCTAGGTACAGTTTCAACCAGTATTTAATACTAATATGATACATTTAAATATCAAGTGTGACTTTTTCCTGAAAACTCATTTCAGAATATGCAAAATCATTAATCCTTCTTGTGCACTATTTTGTGCACTGCCATTAAATTTCATCTCAGATTAATTACCAAGTGTCTCTGGCTATACCCTTCTGAGAGTGTACAGAGTTAGGCTCAGATTTGATTGCTACAAAAAAAATTCTAGCATTCAAAGACCTTGTTAATTCATTTTTATTCTCTTTTCATTTTGCTGAGTAGTATGTTGATTACATGTAAAAAATGGAATAATAATAATAATAATCTCATCAAAGATCACAAATTACTTTCTTCCATCTTGAAAATTACTATGTATTCCTAATCTCAGTTTCTTAATTTTTATTTATTTGTAACAGACTCCTCAAAGCTTAGCCTACTTTTATGAGAGACTTCCCCTACATAAAAATAACTAGGATGCCTTAGCAAAGCAGTAGACAGGATATGTAAAGAGAAGTTGGTCTTTTTCATTACAGCAAGTAATATATTTGAAGTAATGGACATTCAGTCATACAGGAAGAAACTCTTAGGAAGCTGAAAGCTTTTCCATTTTTTCTAGCTGTCTCATTTGGACTAATAAAAGATGCCACTTTTCTATCTGGCCATCATAGAAACATCTTCTTCTATGACACTAACTATCCAAATCAGAAATAAATTGCATTTTAAAATCCTCTAGTTTTTGGAACATTGATTTCTTAGAAACTATGCAAGGTTTATATCTATGGTTAACAAAATCTCTGAAATATAATCACTTGTGAGAAATAGATAAGTAATAAAACAGAAACAAGGAACAATATTACATGTTTCAATGAATCAATATGAATTGTTAGGGTTTTTTTGCTTGCTAATTCTATTCATTATACTATTATTATACTATTTCATATAATCTACAGAAAGATCGACAAAAAAATGTCAAAAATATCAGAGATACAATAAAAACAAACAAAAGTTCTAAAAGGAATGATTGCCAATTTGCAAGCAGAATCATTTAATTGCCTGATGAAACTTGAATTTTATATCCCTTAGTCTCTAGCCTTAGTAGAAATAGCTCACAGCACTGTTTTTAAGCCTTGTAAACACAGGCAAGGTAAAGGCTCATGTTCACTGCAAGGTCTATATTGGGCTTTCTTCCATGGCAAGTTGTGATGTTCCCTCACTGCCACACACACTGCCACTGTGTAGCATTGCAGCTACACAGAATATTCTGTGTCAGAATCTGATTTATGAACTTGCTTTGCCTAAGACACTTACATCTTCACTCATCTATATATATTTAAAAATTAATCCACCATTTTAGTCCTTTTCACAAGTGTGACAGGAGATCTTATCTGCAAAGCACAAGACATGCTGCACCATGCCAACCAAGAGGGTGGAGGAAATTTCAGCAGGTTCTTCAATTCATCCCCAAGGACTCTTGATATATCAAGGCCTCTTTTTTTTTGCTTATTTTCCTTTTGTAATTACTGTAATATAGTATAGGTTTTAGAGGTCTCCTCTCGCCTGCAAAAAATCGAGCAAGAGGCCCTATTTTTGAAGACATATCTGGATTTTAATATTATTTACCAGGTTTTGCTGAAGTTAAAATGGACAGGCTTCTACCTTTCTTGTGGAAAAGATTTTTCACGTCTGTTTTACTAAGTCAAATCTATGTGTTATAAAAAGCAACTAATGACACTGGCAAAAGTTTTGACCATGGCAGTACATCAGTTTCCTAAGCATCATAGGGAAACTCCCCAGTATCCTCTCCCCAGGCTCTTTCACAGCTCAATCCCCCTGTTGCCCGACCAGTCACACTGCTTGCTGTTGCACACTAGAGACGGGATTTTCAAGACAGCTTAGCTTCTTCTTGGGCACCAACATCCAGGCATCCGGGTACCCTCATAACTTAGCAGCTCCAGCATGCCTTGAAAGAGCATGTTTTTCATAGACAACCAGGACCCAGACCCAACAAAGTGAGCTCCTGAGACCATTAACTTTGATGTTCAAATAAGATTTCAGCTTTTTAGAAGTTCTAGCTGACTAAATCATAAATCCTCAATTGCTCACTAGCTGTTTTGTTCCTTTGCTCTTCAAGTGCTGCTATTAGCTGTTCTTTCCACTTGTACTGTCATTCCACCATAGGAAAAAATATCAAATTGTCTCATTTGAAAGAAAGAACCAGTTGAGGGCTCACCTGCTGCAGTAAACTCTGTCAGCACTTCTATCTCCTTTGCTCACTAGGAACATAAGAAAAAAACAACAAAGGACAGATACAACTTTCCATGTAAGTGTTTCCTACTTCATTTTCATACAAAAAAAGTCTCCAAAGTTCTTGCTGTGATTTAACAGCTTAGGAAAAAAAAAATGCACAGAGAGCTAGAGGAAGAACTGAAAAACATAGTTTTAAGCAACTAGGGAAAAAAAAAAAAAAAAAAAAAGCAGCACTGAAGGCCCAAAGTATACATTTTGAATTGCATGGCTGTAAGGAATGTGTTTTATGAAGTCATTAATATTTAACTCTTTTGGTGAAAGGTGTAGTTCTCAAATGAATCACAGGCATATATTATATAATTGCACCATAAAATAGTCGCAGTGGGTATCACTGGTTAAATAGCAGAACACAACCTGCTTTTTTCATGCCGCATATGTTATGGTTCAAATCATCAGCACCACCACATGAGCACTGCACTGCAGTTGCCAAGGAATAATCGTTTGAAATTAGACTTATACTTTGAGCACTGTAGTTGTGCCTGGTGCACAGTAGCATCACCAAGGAAGATATTGCAGCAGATTTGGAACTCTGCTTTATTCCGCTCAGTGTAAAACATAGTGGGAGTTACTTGTGCTACACTATTAATAGGACAGCACGATTATCGCAAATATTTTATGTGATTAAACCATATTAAGAGTGGCTTTTTAGAACCCAATAATCATCATGTATTTCAATTACAACAAATGAAGTGCAAATTTCTGAGATATTTTTCAGTCCTAGATTACAGGAGTAGGAATGCTAGGCTTCTTTCCACATAAAGTTACGCCAATTGGCATAGATATTTTTGTTTGTTCAGAGCCCATAGCTTCAAATGATGCCAGCTAGGAACCAGAAGAAGTTTTTGTGGCACATTTTGATCTAGGTCTTCACAGTTGATAGTGTTTGTCATGCATGTTGTTCATGCAGTGTGGCAGCTGTATCCTTCCCCTGGAGCTCTCCTTTCTTCTCTTTCCAGCTTCTCAAATTAATTTGGAAGCTATACCTAGATCACTGCATTTAATAAATACTGGTGAAGCAATTCTCTCTTAATTCAGTCATTTAAACTCTTTTTGGAACAGTTATATTTCTGGTGTCTAAAATGTCCTTTTGTACAATCCAGCTTATATACTGTGAAAACAAAATACACAAACAAAAAAACAAAAAACACCTTTTGCTTTGAAATGTCCTTCTTTGTGCTTGAAAAATGTACTTCTAATTTTATTGTGTGTACTGTTTCTTGATTTATGGGAAAAAATGAAAGATTGATTTCTTTCTTCTCCCTATCTCCAAATCATCATCATTTTCTTACTAACGCCTTTGATCCCCTCTTTTCATGGCCATCTGATCAATTTGGATGATCAGATCTGTGTATGCCTTCTCACTGTGCTTTTCAAGTAAAACGATTCCCTAGGTAATGTTTATCATATGACCAAATACCTATCACTTTCATATAATCTATGTAATCTAGAAACTATTTTTTAATAGTAATTTTGAAATGATAGTGTTCCATTAACTTAAAATCTACACTGCTCATAGTGCAGAAATGGAATATGTGGCAATATCCAGCATGTAAATAGCCACTAACTAGTTCCAGACTTACTCCCAACTATGGTGAACGTCAAGCTTCCTTTTCTGAAAGCAGGTGTTTTGAAAATGGAACTCACTTGACTAAATGAAGAAGATATACTTAGCAAACTATCTTAATCATTAATCAGTTTGCAGTTGTGAAGGTTTTTACCCACTTGTGCCTACTCTGTGTAATAAACATTTATTAATTTTTTTTATATATCATGAATGCTGATAATGCATTCATTGAATTACTCAGAGAAAATTACATGTAACATTTGACTCCAAATGACTTTAACTGCAAAACTCCAGATCTAGAGGTATTGTGGGTTGCTTTGATTTCTCTACCAAAACATTCTCAACTCTGTTAAATTATTTGGGTTATCAGCCTATAAATTTAACAACGTTTATAAGACTTTTCACATCACATCTTGGATAGAAGCTACTTTTTAAGTAACAATATATGTGAGTCACATTAAAGTATAATAATGTGTTTTCTTTTGATATTGATTATTGCTGCTACTGTATATACATGTATATACATGCTACTACTGATTATTGCTACTACTGTATATATATACATCAAGGTAATGTATACTATAAAGTATTAGTAAATGCAGCAAGTGCATATTCTGTTTATTTAGTAAACAACTGAAATGGTTACCAGATGTATGCAATAACAATGAATACTTTTAATTCCTTACCAGCAAGCAGATTTCAGATTTTATAAATAAATTACTTCAAGAGATCATGAAAGAATGATCCAGCTGCATGGAAGAGAATGGGGATATTTTCTTTGACTCCTACCCACTTTCACTCAAAACCTATATATGTTAGTCAAACACATTTTGGTCTGGACTGCTTTAAAATTTATATTTGCAAAATGAAAATTCAGTGTTCACTAGAAATATTTGAAATATAACTCTGCTATCATCAGAATTTTAAAACTGCTGAACAGATCTAAACATTTTCCAGAAAAGAACATTTCAGAGGATTAACAGTTAAAATACTTCAGTTTATAGCAAAGTTAGACAAAAATGTTAATAGTGATGTTTCTAATTTTCACAATATCTTTTTCTAAGTGTACTACTTCATCTACTACTACTATCTGCTACTACATCTCATGTTTTCAGTTCTCACTCTGTCACTAAGGACATCTTAAAGATATATGGGTCTCTTCGGTGCACTATAGCTTCATGGCAAGTCAGTGGGAACTAATCAAGCTGGAAAGCAATGCTTAATCATATCAATGAGTCTCCTACTAATTATCATGACCTAAATTCATTTCACTCTGCAAAGGTTTCTGAAAAGACTTAATGCAAACACACTACTATTATTGCCAAATCCTTAGTGATCATATTTAGGAATAAAATAATTTGTGTTAAACATATACAAAATAAGAAGGAAGGTTTGCAAGTATCCTAATTTGTTCCTATTTTTGCCTTAGGGGAAAAATGTTTCTGGCTATGTATTCATAACATTTAACTGCTTACTGTGTGCTACTAACAGTATTATTATGTTAATAAAAATCACCCCTAATAATATGGATATAAGAGACTATTTCTTTTTAAAGAGTTTTAAGGAGAATACACACAATCATTTCTTAAGCAGTGTTTATTCAGTGTTTAGGAACAAGTGTCAGTTTAAGAAGCATAAATTTCTCTGTATCAGCCAGAGCAGTCACTGACTACAACATCAGATTTCAGTGTGGGATTCAAAGGTACTTTTCACTCAAAAGAAAGAGGAATGCGAAAAAGAGTTCTTCAAGGTGATTGTTTTATTTCACAGAATTCATCTGTACTTGGACATAAGGACCATAACAAGGAGCTCAGAGAGAGAGAAGGGAAGATGGGGTTTTTGTTGACACGATATAGAAACAGTTCCTGAGCTGTCAAACTGCTTTAGTCTGAAATTTCATAGTCCCAAAGCCAGAGCCTCCCTGTCAACCCAGCAAATACAGGTGGAGCCCCTCAATAGACTTTGGGCCTCATCTGCTGGGGACTAGGCCTTGGGGATGACCACAGCTCCAGCAGCAGGCAGAGGTCTCTGAGGCAAAGATGAAAGTTCATAAATTAGAGGGAGGTGTCCACCTCATGCCACAGATAAGATTTCACTTTATGAGATTGCACATTAAATCTGTGTTAAGGTGCTTTGAAGGTTTAAAGGCTAAATGCCCATGTTGCTGGATATCTTGATAATCTGCTGAAATACTAACATCTTCCTCTGCATGGTTTAAATATGCATAGTCTGTGTATTAATGCCAAGAGCAGCAAAGTAACAATAGTGTTTGGGGAGCTCTGCTGAGTTTCAATTACATTTCAGTATTTAGCATTCGCCTTAGGCATGTCAGTTATAAAATACTATATCAAATCCAGGACAACTCAGACAAAGCAGATTCCTGGGATATTCCAGATAAATATCACAAACGTAATCGGCTCCAACTAGGAGACTCTGCAAGAGGAAAGTAGTCTCTTTCATCCCACCTAAAACAGAGGCACTAAATTAACCGATAAACTGATAACTGAAAACTCTTTATTCCACTAGCCACACTACATGTTTTGCTAAAGGCTTATCTCAAACAGCTTTAGATTTACAACATCTTTTAATCAGACAGACAGATAGAATTCAGTTATAAAGTAATCAGCAAAGCCTGATATCCTTGTATAGAAGTGGATATTGATTACCTGATCAGACAAAACCTCTGAAACTGTTATGAGAAACCCCAGAAGAAGATGCGCCCAAGGACATATCTTCACTGTTGTTGCTGGTATATTATGAGAGGAGATGGACAAAAGAGCAGGTGTTGCTGGTATATTATGAGAGAATACAG
>JAVCKT010028079.1:5014-23037 GCA_032273925.1 Rhynchotus rufescens | reverse complement strand
GAATTAATAAGATTGCTGGCATTTTTAAATGTCAGTCAGTTTTTACATGAGCTCTCTGCCTGTGGAAAAAATGGGAGAGTCACAATCCATAATTGTCCAGCAGCAGTGTCTCTTTTTAATGAAAATGGTGAGGATTCGTTCGGAGGATCCTTGGGAATGGACATCTCTTGTACCACTGTCACCAGGGGGGCTGCCCCCAGAGCCCCTCTACAGCATCAGCGGGGATGTCAGCCAAGGCAGACGATAAGATTAAACGTTACCCTCCTTCAAGGGTACCTATGAGCACCCCCTTGGGAGATGAGCAATGAGAGACCAAGGATCTCCAGGGCTGGGGAAGCAAGGGGGTGAGCGACTCTCTCCAATAGACAGGACACACAGGCACCGCTGTGCCCCATCCCCGTGCTGCTCTCTGGCAGAGCAGGTGCCCAGAGGATGCGGGGAGTGCAGAGAGACGTGGCCAAAGCAAATGTGCTTCTACAGCTTGCCCGAATGCTGGGGGAAAGGCAGAGAGCAAAGGCAAAAAATTGTCTGGCTTTCATTTGAAACCCAGGGACACGGATTCAAGACGTGGTGCAAGGGGTTTAGATCAAAATCATGGCTCTAAAATCCCAACTACTTCAGAAAATTTCAGTTATTGTTAAAAAAAAACATATTATGTGATAATCGTAGATTCTTACTATTCGTTTTCTTGCAGAATTCTTGTTAAAGTGGCACTATCAGCAAAGGCCTCAAAGCAGCCTGCCAGCTTCTGCTCACTCCTGCAGGGAGACAGATGAAGAAAATAACCTAACCTTTTAATTCTTCTCATTTTTATTTTTTGAAAGCCCAGCAAGAAAGCAAGGAGCCTAACAGTGAGAAACGGTAAGTATCGTTCCCCTGTGCGTCCGAGTTCACGGCAAACAGGGACGCAGATTAATGAATCAAAAAATGGCCCAGAGTCAGGAGACAGCGGGGTGAACACGTATTCCAAGTCAGCTCAGACTCTGCCACTAATCCCGCAGCCACGGGGGGCCCTCACCTGAGCGGGGATCTGCTGCTCTTGATTGCTCGTGTGACCTTTCCTGCCTGCGCTCCAGAGCCACGTGGGGAGCAGCACAAGCTGCTTCTGCGCGGCGTGAAAGCTGCAGGTCGGCCCTGGAGGCAATCAGCACATCGCAGCGCCGGCGCGGCCGGGACGGAGCGCGGCACGTCGCCGCGGCCTTTCGGCAAGCCCTCCACATTTGCGTGTGCACAAATTAATGAGCTTTGTCATTTCTGTTCTGATAAGTGTGCAAGCCCTTGGATTACACAAAAACTTCAGCTCTCACACTCATCTGAGGCTTAAATGCCTCCAAACGGGCATAGTAGGATGGGGGTCACCCAAGGGGTTAACACCACCCATCCCTGCTATAGAGATTTCCTTCACAGCACTTGACAACTCAGGTTGCATTCCCACACAAGCTGCTTGTTTATCTTTAACTAACCAAAACTGGTTACTTGGCTGTAAAAATCAGGCCAGTAAAACCTCTACCAAGCACAGCTAGGTGAGGTCTACCCGAAAGAGACTTGCGCATAGCTGAGCGTTGATAAATGTGCGATGTTTTGTCTCCACTGGGATTTTCAACGAGGAAAGTCGTGTCTGTCTCTGTGTGGAGAAAATGAGCTTTTTTTTCTCCTTTGGCACAAAATCCTTTTGTGTCTTGTTTAATAAAACTACTATTTGTACTATATTCCCGTACATATGTGTAGGAAAAGGTTGTACAAGGCTTCTACAACAGCATAATGTTAGCACTAGCATTTTCCTATTATTTATCACTTGAGCTACTTCAATGCCCTCAGTAGTATTTCCCTGCCTGACATCCTGCTACAGCAGCTGGGGGGAAAGGGGAAAATATAAGCCCCAAAAGCCCCAGAATGGGCAGTCCAGAGACAGGTCAAGGCAACAGCAGTTACAGAAAACACAAAACATTTCTGCATTTGAGTTTAGCAATAGGTCGTCCCCATTTACAGCCCAGGATTGCAGCAATGATTGCTAATAGACCTCTGTGAAGAGTAAAAAATTACGTTGATTAGTTTCCAGCAGTGCCATTTGCCTTTGCAAAAGGGCCTGAAGTAAAATGAGTGTGAGAGCTTGTCCATGCTGTGTGTGGGGAAGGCAAATTCCACAGTGCAGCAGGGAACCGCGCACAGGACCAGGACCTGTGACCAAGGTACTGGCGGAGCGCATGGCCACCGAGCAGCCTCTTTCCTCCATGCAAATTTTTACTTATATTTATTGTCTATTTTAACCCAGGAAGGTTCTTTTTTTTTTTTTTTTTTAATTGATGTTCACCTCCTTTTAAATGATGGCAAAATCTGCTGGCTACCTGTGGCCAAATGCATATGCAAAAACACCTCCCTAAGGACAGTGCAATGCTACATGCAAATAAGTCTGCTTTTCAGGCAATCTTGCCCAAAAGAGACCAATAGATATTAATTCTCTCCAAAAGAAAGGAAAATATGCTAAAAGGGATTGCCTATGGTTGCCCTAGATGAATTTTCACTTCAGTCCCGTTTTCATTGGCCTCTCACCAGCAGAGCTGGAGTAGCAGCTCTGCCAGGCAGATGTCAGGGCAGGGAATGACGCTCCCAGCAGGAGGAGAAGGGGTTGAGCACAAGGTTTGGGAGTGGGAGGAAGGCTTGCACCACACAGGCTTGACACACAGCAGGCTCGTGTGGCTCTGGATGCACAACTTTGGACTTTGTTTCAGAGGTGTTGTTAGCAGCGTTCCCACATTGACACTTTGGAAAAATCAGCTCTTTGAGCCCTTTATGACTAAAATTCCCACTAGGATAGCAGTGATAACACTGTATCAGAGTGACAGATAAGGCTACCCTTATTAATGTCCGGGAAACACCCAACTACCGCAGTGACTAAGAGTACTGAATGCTTAGGTAGGCAAGTGGAAATGGAACCCTAACAGAATTTAGAACAACCTCAGTATAAATGACCTTTTTTACCTGTAGCTGCTTTCGCTTCAGCCTGTTGCCATATAGTGACTGCCTGAGCCTCGGATTCTGCAAAACACAAACCCAAGACTTACTGTTTCCAATGTCACAAAGTGGATAACCACAAACCTTCTCCCAAACTTGCAGACGTGCTTTGTCCGCTGTGTCTGAGTGCTGTGAAAGGCTGCTTTCTTGCATTGCTGTCCGTCTCTAAGAAATGAATTGCTAAAAAGGACATGTTCACTGTACCAATCCAAAAGCACAGAAGGAACATAAGTGTGTTCCTTCATAAACACAGAAGCTGCCATAAGTGTGAAATATTTGAAATATTAAAGCATGCTATACAAACACTGGCAGCAATTGCAGCCACTAATGTTCAACCTCAGTTGTTCTGCAGACACTGGAAAGAACCTTTGCAATAATGAGCGACTCGAATGCTACAACAGGAGTCACCACCTCCCTATCATACAGCTCTCGCTCACCGGGATACGTTAATCCAGCCAATCTCAGTTATGTGCAATTAAATGATTCCCTGCCTTCCTTGGAGCACAGTGAGACTCTGGCAGTGCTGCTTATGGAGCTGAGAGCACCCGTGCCACGTTGGCAAGGCCACCCTAGCGCTGTTTCCCATCCCTGAGCACGTGCAGGTGAGATGTCCTGGCCACGTGTGGGCTCTGCTGTCCTCGCACCCTGCTCGAGAGGAGCACCAGCCTGGCACACGCCAGGGAGCTGACATTCACAGGGAACCAGCTGTGCTGTCCCCATGCTGGTACAGCTTTCTATCCTCCTGTGCTTTGGGAAAGCAAAGGTGGACAGAAAATATGCACGCAGCATCCTGCTGTGGCTCTGCCCACCTTTACCTGTGACTTTGCCTTCCTTCTGTATTCAGTAGGCTGGATGCTGGCTGCAGCTGTCCTGCTCCGAGAGCACAGACCGTGGGGACCAAGGAATCGAGCACAGGCGACGTTGCTGCTATGGATGAACAGGGCTCGCTTGAGGAAGGGCTCGTGCAAAGCTGAAAATGGAAAGAACAGATCTCTCAGGACTAGCAGCTCTGGGTTAGGAAGAGGCCTAACTAGCTAGCAGCCACGCTCTCTGTTTCGTCCTTGCCTTGCTGTGTGCATGGCCACGAGTCTATATCTTAATCCTGTGCATTTCGTATTTGGCACTGCAAGTCCATTTATACAATAAGGCGCTCCTAAGAACGGCTGCCTTCCCACATGCACACAAAAAAGAAGCCAAATATCGGTCTATTTCCCATCTTACTGCTCCTGCTTAACAAGGCAGTTTGACAGGCAGACTGACAATAAAGGCAAAGCAGGATTCCTTCTTCATGCCTGCCTACACAGCGCTCACCGCCGGGCTCCGCACACGACGTTTGCTCCTGCTGTGCTGCTCGGCCCCTTCCTCGGAGCGAGTGCCCTGGAGACAGCTCATGCATCTGCTTTGCTCTCGCCACATCCTTCACCTAAGTGGCGTGTGGGTTTAGGTCTATTTCTCAGTTATCTCGGGAAAAGCCCCACATGCCCATGTACATATATTTACATGCTATTATTGACCTGAATTTTCCTTAGCTTTTCAGGTTAAGTGAGTCTATTCAGCCTGGTTTTCCAAGGTAACACTCTCTAAACACAGATGTTTGTGTCCACAAATAGTTAAGCACAAAATA
Source organism: Rhynchotus rufescens (assembly GCA_032273925.1). Classification (NCBI taxonomy): domain Eukaryota; kingdom Metazoa; phylum Chordata; class Aves; order Tinamiformes; family Tinamidae; genus Rhynchotus; species Rhynchotus rufescens. The sequence continues at coordinate 18,401 of JAVCKT010028079.1, read as the reverse complement.
GTGGTATTCATGTTTATAGTCACTCGACCAGACACTAATGGTCTGGCAGGGAATTGTCAATATTTCCCTATGGATGGCAAATCTCACGTAGTAGTAGCATACATGGAGTCAACTAAAATAAAATAGAGCTGGGGTATGCATCACCCAACAGGAGCAATCTAAATTGCCTAGTCAGGAGCAAGAACCTTTAGAAATCTTTAAGGGAAGATGGCAAATAAATTCTCAGGGAGATTTAGGGCTCAAGGTTCCCTGAGTGTAGAGAGAGCAAAAGAAAAGTCATCCATCAGAGCTGGCCAGGACGAGGTGTGGATGCAGGGATCAAAGTGACAGGGAAGCAGGCAGAGGAAGGAAAGCAGAGAGGAAAGAATGCAATGGGGGCTCTGAAGCTGCAGTTCCAATTATTCTTGCCTAAATATTCACTCAACAAACTACCAGCCAACAATTCTCCATTCAAGAATAAAATCAGTGGGTTGTCGCATCTCTCTGCCTGAATCCAAGCACTCGGAATATGATTTTCAATGTAAATGTGACTGACCTCTGTAAATGTGACTGACCTCTGTCTTGGATTTGAGAAGTGCTGGGAAAGACGGTGTGTCAGGAGATCAAACCCATAAAGCTAACAGTGAAAAAGATAACTTAAAGCCTTAAACAACCTGTGCTGGAGCCATTCTGGTAAGGTTTAAGAGAGGGATGTCTGTTTATGGGAAGATCTCGGGTGCTGGGGACACTGCCACCAGCTGTCAGGCTTGCAGGGTGTTTGCAGAGCTGGCTCTTACATGCAATGTCCAAAATAGCCTTCCACAACAGGCATAGTCGGGGACAGAAATGACAACAGGACACGCTGCGTGCTGAGACCTTGTTCATGGCCTTATTTCAGTGGGTAAAACTTTGGGTTGCGGGAAGGTTAATAGTCCCTGAAATTAATTCTTTAAAATTTCTGGATATTCAGATATATTCACCCCATCCCCAATATCAGGTTGCACCATGCAATAACCCTTCAATTTATGAACATGAGATCAGTCTCAGGCATCCAGAAATCTGGACAGCGATGCTTCAATTCCAGCCCCTGAAAAACCAAGGCCTGAAGGAAGAGGTGGCTTTTGTGAATGCTGCTCTTTGCTGCTCTGGTTCAGTTTTCCCACGTGCAGAACGTGAATAATATTTATTGCACAGGGACATCCAACGCATGAAGATAAGCACTTTAGTTACCTCTTGTACTAGGCCACTCCAGGGGTGAAAAATGTCTCTGTGTAAACACTATTTCTGGAAACACTCATTAGCAATGTTTAGTTTAAGGAAATCTCCTGTGCCATATGGGCTCCAATAGTCTTATTAATCTGCTTCATTTGTGCCAAAGCCACATTTATCAGCCTTAGCGTTTGTTTCTTGAATGGGCTTGCCCTTTCCAGCCTGAGATCCTGCTGTAGGCTCCTCTTTATCACTTCCCATGTACCTGACCTCTTGTTGTGGACCTTCCCACCACGCTGATTGCAGACTGACACCTAATCCTATTCAGCCCTCCATTTCTAATACATATTGTCAAACACGCTTTCCCCTACAGCAAGGCTGAGTCATAAAAATCATCTGGAAGTTCCTACTTGCATGCTAATCAGCAGGTCTTCATCTTGGAGCCCTGAAGAATGGTCAAGCTGCAAGCTTGAAGAAATCCTCACTTGCGAGATTAGCAACCCCTCATTACACACAGGGTCCCTCTCTGAATTTCATCTCATTTCTCAGGTTTCAAACCTATTTTTATGCTCATTTCCCCACTCTGGGCCAGTCCTCCCCAGGTCCGTGCCATGGATTTGCTGCCTCTACATGTTCCTTTCTATTCCCCTGTGCTAATATTGGTAGCTACAAGGAGAAGATTGAATTTCTGCACTCATGGATGAAGCACTGAAAAGAAACGATCATTTTAACATCTACTGCTCACTGATGTTAAAAGGATGATATAATTTCATCATCTTTCAGGCCTCTTTTAGGACTTGGCACTTACTAAGCTAAACAAAAAGCACTTTGATCAGCTCTAACTAGATGATAAATACATATCCATGCAAAATCCATTTATTTTCATGAGTTTAATAAACACTTTGTTGAAATGTTATCAAATTTAAACTTTTTGCTAATACAAATAACTCCAAATCTTTAAAGGGAAAGGGAGAATTTCCACATCCCTGATATAAACCTTGCCTGATCTTACCTTAGTAGCAAATATTTGTGTAAAAATAGATTATTTAGATTAGATTATTTTAAAATAATCTAATTATTAGATTATTATTTTATTAGATTATTAGATATTAGATTATTTTAAAATAATCTAACAACTCTTTTAAAATATATTGAAACAGTCATTTCTGGCATCGTGTTTCATAACTGTTGAGTTCAAGTTACATGAACTGAGACCTGAATCTTCCAAAGATTGGAAGTCTTCACCCCAAATCAGAGCTCGAGCTCATTAGCAGCAGAGTCCCAGCAAGGAAACCTGGTCCCTGCTGGGCCATCCAGGAAAGCAGAGCTGTTAGGGTGCAAGTTTCTGCTCCTTTGGTCTCCTTTCAGCTTGCAGAACATGCACAGGCAGCTGCAAACTGCCCTGTTGGCTTTCCTGAGTGTGACAGCTAGGACCACCGGGGTTATCCAGGCCAACTCCATCCTTCCCAGGCACAGAGCCTGGTAACAGGGAGGCTTTCATGTGTCTTTGCTTCATTAACAGGACATTAATTTAGGTAAGGAACGACGGCCAAGCACCTGAGGCTGCAACTCGGGCTCCTTGAGTTCCAGCCTTTGCCTTGCTAAAGACCGTGTCCAGCACGGTGGCATTCGTCTGGCCTGGCTTCAGGTATCTGGCTGAGGCTCTGTATATTCAACAAAATCTTGAAAACACTGCAATTTTTCACCAAAAAGGTGAAAACTAAAAGGGTTCCACCTCAATATTTTCCCTTGGTGCATGCTGAAAATAGGTTATAATATATTCTGATAAGACTTTACAGGTGGCTTCCAGAGCAGCTGGGCTAGATCATCTCTTCATCTCATCATCTCTTTCCTGATTTGTGAGAATCCAGGGAGATGCCATTTTAAGGATCATTACGGACCACTTGTAACCCAACATACGCACCACAAAGAATCCTGAAATCTGGAAAGATTCAGACCAGACCAGGCACAGTCCCTAAAACATGTTATTGGGCTAAAAGCAAAACAGAAAACCATTGACTTCAGCGTTTGAAATCAATTATTGCCTTCCTCTTTTTTGGCATGAGAACTCCTGTCTTCAGGTTTTTCAATGGGAAATTTTGTTCAAAAATGGCAGCTTCTGGAGGTCTGGATTTTTGCTAGAGAAGTTAATATACAGAGTTACAAGCAAAGGACACCAGTGTCAGTGCAACAGCTGGGGGTGAGGTGCAAGTTGGTCACCTTAGTGAAGCCCAGACTTTTAAGTAATCCTAAGTATTTCTTCATATATTTTCATCCCAGCAATTGACAACGTTAGGTGGGATATAAAAGCTAATGGACCTCAGTAGGCACCCAGCTGACATAATAATCATCCCTGGAATACAAAAAAGCAGGAACTTGGAGCATCTATAACAGGCGATTTAACTTCAAAATTAGTATTCCTGTAAATTGGCATGCTTTTTTCCCACCCATCTCCAAACCGACTAGGCCCAATTCTGCTTTTACTTTGAGCCCTGTGACACTGTCAGGTTTACTGGATTTATACAGGAGGAGGAGGCTTGGGGACAATCTGACTTGACGCATTTAGCTTTAATTATAAAATAAATGAATTTTCCAGAACAGCGACAGTATTGACCTTACACATTATCCAAATAGAAATTTTAATGAAACAAGTATAACACTGAGTACTGCCATAATAGATATGCAAATATTGGTCTTTTCTTAAAGGTCTCCCTATCTGGTCACATGGATTTTCTTGCATCCATGGGGGCGAGCTCACCCACCGAAGGAGGGGTTGGCTGCACAGCCGTGGAGAATCAGGCCATCCATTAGATTTTCCTGCCCATTTCATGAGAATTCTCCCTCACATCCCCCTTGAACAGAAATCACAGGAAAGCTGTAAAAATTCTTCCCTTCTTAATTTCTTCTTGCTCCGTGAGAGCCTTCACCTCTGCTTTCCACTGAGCAAGCCTTGCTCCAAGCCAGACGAAAATAAAAGTATACATATTTTATTTTAATTGTGCTTGGCTAAACAAGACATAGTTGTAGGCAACAATTCACATGGACTCGGACTCATCCAAATGTGTACAAGCCAATTAAAAAAGAAACAACCAATGGTGTCTTTCAAGGTTCCCAGCCCCAGCAGATTGCAATTGCATTTTGCTTACTTGCGAGCTCAAAGGCACTGGAGAGCGAACAGAAGGCGGTAACTTGGCCTAGATTCATGCATAGGAGCACAAAGGTTATAAAAGAGAAGGTCTGAAAAGCAATCAGAATCACCAGCTGAGCGAGGTTTAAAATAACAGGCGAAAATCTGGCACTTCAAAATAAAAGTCAAATAAAAAAATAAGACTGGAAACAGCTAAAAATCACATGATCTGAAATCCCATTGTGTGTCTACTAGTTGAAATCAAATTAACTGCCTACTCTGTCTGCCTAACATTTTATTAGAGCTTATTACCTAAGGCCCTATAGCTAAAAGTATTTAGGTACCTAAAGATGCGGAGAAGTGCCTGGGATTTTCTGGGATTTTCTTCCTAGACATCTCGTTCCCACCTGACTACGTGATTCTCAGCAATGTTGCACATGCACCATTCTGAGTGCATGAGGAGGTGTCACATCAACAGCTCTTCAAATGAAGACCTGTGAACCAAATTGCCCAACAGTTCAGTTCCCCAAGGGTCAGTTTTCCATGAAACTGTGGAAGACCTAGGAGATGACGAGGTCCTCAACCCAACAACTCACTGCAGATGTCAAGGCTTTCTCTGGGACTCTCCAAACCTGAACTGCAGCCCCTGCACTCCACCAGCAACTCAAAGCCAACCCTTCTTTCTCTCAAATCCTGAGTGGGGGTTATAAAACCAGTTAGATATTGTTGCAGCTCGATTCATCCTCCTCAGATTTACTCTTCCACCCTCATGCTCCCTCCACATCCCAAACTCTCCAGCTACTTTTAGCTAGGCTCCTTCCTGCTGACTGCTTCGTCTTGAGCATCTCCCACATTTGTGACTTCTCTGCTGCTGTTTTTCGTTCCTCCTCTTTGGAAGGCTCCCTGGGTCTGGTCTGGGTTTGTTCCTCTTCCCTCCTGTGCAGGTCTGTTGGTGTCTCTTGCTGTTCCACAGTCTCCTGTGCTGACAACCCACAAATCTGCCTTTCCAACCCTACCCCAGCTCCATAAATCTCTCCAGCACATCAGCCAGGATAATCCCCCCCCAGCTCAAGGGCAACTTGGACAAAATTGAACACCTTTTTTCCTACACCTTCTACCCTCTCCCTTGCTGCCTTTCTCCACGATTTTCTTCATTTCTCCTCCCTCCCCTTCTCCCAGGCTAGCAATGCCAGCACTACCTTTTATTCTGCTGCCACCTCCTTCTCCCATGCAGGCTGACAAGATTTACTGAACTCTTTGCTCCGTGATATTTGACCCTTTCTTTCAGTCACATCCACTCAAACTTTGCTTATGCCCTTGTCATCTTCACAACTTTACAACCACAGCCCTGTGCTCTGCTCAGGATCCATGACGTGTCCGCTCCAGGCTCCCTCTGCCCATGAGTCAGAAGCTGGTGCTTTTTCTGTGAAGAGCTTCAACAGCTTCTACTTTAGCAACTTAATTCTTTTTTGTCCCCACCTGGTCTGTCTTCAGCTCCACACAGAGCCTCCCTTCTCCTATTTTCCTTTTTGTTCCTTTTGTTTGCCAGCTGGGACAGCCCTGGCATCCACGGCGCACACTCTGCACAGCCACACTCCGGGCTCGACATGTTCTAGAGAACAATGGGCCTTTGTCTGTCCAAAATAAAAAAGCCACAACAAGTGAAATCTTATTTTTGATGAGTGTGTTATGTTTCATGGAGCTATTTGCTAGGTACAAAATCCTTTCCTGAAGTGCTGTAGTCCATATTGTTTGGGAGCAAATGTAATACTAATAGGTAGGTTTTATTGCAAGAATCGTCTTTTTTTGAACAAAATGAATATAAGGGCACAGTAGGTTTCTTCTAGCTGTAGAGCTGCTCAGTGTGATTCCACGTACACTTCCACTTTTGTTTAACCATGAGTGCTTGCCCAAGGCAAGTGGAAGAGGGAACATTAAGGCTCAGCTCAGACACAAGAAGGGCTCCAGCCCCATCACTGGGAATACTGGCTTTAAAAAGAAGTCAGAAAGCATCCATCCCAAGGATAACCTACTAGCAGGAGGAAGGGGTGCAGAATTACCATCCCTCAATCCTTTGGAGCAGGCAGACAAGGGATTGGGATGCAGAGACAGAGGGCAAAGGGGAGGTGCCAATAGCTCCTGCATGATCAGACCAACCTTTCATGTCTTCTACTATTATTACAAGATCACCAAAGAAACCATTTCATGCCAAGGTCAAAGAGTGTTTTGCACTGAGCTAATCACCTTCCTCTTTTCCATTTCATCCAGAAAAGCATCAGATCTACTTTGTTTTGATCCACAACAAATTTATTTCCTCCAGGTTTACTCGCTGGTTGCCAAATTAAAACGCAATTACTCATTGAGCCCACTAGATCAAATCAGATGTGTTTTGCTGCCATTCCTCACTAAGAGCAATTCAGCTGGGCCTCTTCATCTCGACAGTATAAAAAGACTTTTTCCTCAGTTCTCTCTGGATCTCTTCCAAGTGCCTCTCATTTTTCAGAGTCTTTCTCTGAAAAATAAAAAGGGGCTGCTCTACATAAAACTATTCTCTACCCTTCCCTTTGAGTCCTTCCTAGCACAGTCAGTTCATGGGATTCTCTGTGTTCTCTGTATTTCCCAGGAGAAAATAGCTCGGGGTCTCACATTGCCTCCAAGTACCCTATGAATTCCTTCCCCTGATCCGGGGCACTGAGCTGTGTCCTGTGCAAATACACGCAGTCCTACACCCTGGGAAGGGGCTCTCTAACAACTCCTTAAGACTTTTTCAAAATAGAGCATAAAGAAAAAAAAATCTCTTGCATTTGCTCAAACGGGAAAACCAAGCGAAGCCACAGTTCTGCATAGCCCCAGAAGCCTGCGGCAGTCCAAGACTCAGGAGGTTTTCTGGTGTATTTAATGGCCTTCAGAAGACAAAGGCCACATCTGGGGACATCCCGTGAGCCTTCCGACCAATGTCACTGCAGCTGACGGGAACCTCTTTCTAGGTGAGGATCAGCACCTAAAATTTAACTCCAATTTTTAATAAGCCAATTTTTAACCCTTTTCAGTTTCCAGGAAAGCTTCCAAGTGCATTTCCAGCTCTCCAGCAGCATCAGCTGAGGAAGAAACCGTCTAACCCCTCCAAGCAGGAATCATTTGTTCTCGTCAAAGCAGCAGGGAGGAAAACAAAGCTGGGTGCTCGCACGGCCCTCGCTCCGCGCGCTTCCACATCCCGCACGGGTCACAGAGCAAAAATGAAGATGTTTTGCGCAGACAGGTGCAGACACTGCTGTGATTAATCAAGCCATAATTAGGGACCTGTCGGCAGGCGCTAAATACATGTTTCAGGGCTCCTACCCTCTCAGAAATTTACGGATGGAAAACTTGCCAGGCAGGAAATTCATAAAAACATTGAGCCTTTGGACAATGAATGTATATAGGGAAAGAAACTTTCACCAGGTTATGATAATGACAACTTTCTCTATTGCTCGAAATCCATAAATATTTTCTTTTGTTTTCTCCACTTTAGTATTCTAATATCAATCAATATACAGTTTTACAGATAAATTCTATTTTCCCATCAGCAAGACAAGCACAATCTCAGCACCACAAGTTCAGCACCTACAAAGGATTCATTGTTTCACTGCTTTGCTCTGACCATACACCTGCAATAGCCTGTGGAAGCAGCAAAGGGTTCAAAATACACTCTGAGAACAACATAGCTCCCATTTTGCACAGAACTCACCTTGCAGAGCAATCTGCACCCAGGCAAGGCTGACATTAAATACCTCCATCTAAGTAGAAGCCAGCAGTTCCATGGCATTTGCTGATTTACACACGACTAATTACAAAGTCAAGGCTTAGGATATGGTACTATGCAAATATAAGGTAGGCAGCTCCCTTTGCAGAGAACCACCTGAGCCTATGGCTCGAAAGGACAGTAGCCTCTAGTCGAGAAATCTGTGTGGTTGCCATCCTTGCAGGGCAGAAAGAGAGGCAACTACGGCCTCATCAGACACGAGCACAACCCTGGGACAGGATCCAGGGAAGCCCAAAAAATGAAACTCCTGGGCAGCCTGTCAGCTGATGCTGCCCTGCTTGGGATAAAGCGGCTCTAGGGCTGAGGCCACGGGCTTGTAGCCACCCTGCAACCACTTTTAAGCCTTCAATGGAGATTCTCCTCTCTGTTCCACAAAACACACTCTGAGAAGACCAGCTGTCCCTGTATGAACTCCCTCCTTTACCTCATGAGGTTTCTAATTGAACTGTGCCAGACACTGTCACATCTCAGTCCCGGCAGCCCACACAGGTGAACTGCCAGCAGCAGGGAGCTGCAAGACGATGGAAGTCGGTGTTGAACAAACGCCCAACCCGCCGCTCCTCGGCAGGGTTTTATGGCAGGTGCTGACACTCCCACTGGTACACTTGCTAATTGGAGTGGACTAGTTGGTTCCAAGCTAGTTCAAGTCTATCGTTACGGTTACGCCTTTATGGTTTAGAAGTAAATGCTGCATGGACTTTTGATGTTAAAATATATGTTGTCATGTGTGTTCATAGGATGACTCACAAATACAGAGGCTGTGGATGATCTGATGAATATTGTGATTGTGTTGACTACGTAACACTGCACTATGGAACAAAAATGGGTTCTAAGGACTAAAGTGCTGTCAGGACAGAGATCTAAACTGCAACCTCATGTTCTGGAGATCAAGCAGTTTAGATCTGTATATATTTCTTCCTTTCAATGAACAATTGTACTACTGAATTTACCTTATTTTATTTCAACTGGATAATGGTTAAAATCGTAGAAGGAAGGGAAGGTGTTAGGTATCTGATAGAGCTCAGTATTATTAAATGCAAAGGGGAAGTCATCTAATGTCTGTTTAATTGTAGCTGCCTTTGGTGAGTAATATTGATGACTAATCAATTGACCAAAAGGGACAAGCTGAGAAGGGGAATAAGGCTGAATCGATGTGCAGGAGAGGATGTGAAGTAAGATAGACTCTGAATCAATGGTGTTGCTACTTGCTCAGTTAGGCTGGCGATGGGGATGTGCCCTCTGCACGAGCTCACAAGCAATGCAAAGAGGTTGCTTCACAACAAAGACATTTCGCTGCTTTTTATTTATATTGATTTCCCAGTGAAGTGTGTCTTGGCATTAGGGATTCCCACAGAGCTGGGAAGAAAGATCAGCTTCTTTCCTCACAGGGTCAACAAATCCTAGGTGATGAATCCTCTCTTCTTAAAAAGAAAAAAAAAAAAAAAGGAAAAAAAAAAAAAAAAAAAAAAAAAAAAAAAAAAAAGGAAAAACCCCACGCTTGCGGCGGGTTTGTGCATAAAGTACCATCTGCTCGGGATGGGGTTTGGGAGCAGGGCTTTGCTTAGAGAAGTTGGGAGGAACAGCTCCGAAGCGCTGGGGTTGGAATAATAAATGTGGGCAAAAGGAGTTTGGAAAGAAGCGTGGCTTTGTGTTTTGTTGGTGGAGGTTAATCTTGTGGCGTTTTTCAAATAAGCACCGTGAAGTCTGGAGTTGTATTTTTCACGTGATTGTTGTATGTCGGTTTGAGATTTAAAAAATATATATTTTAGAGGAAAAGTAGTTTTGTCTTTTTTTTTTTTTTTCTGAAAATAATTAGAAATAAATTGTTCCAGAACACCCTTTAGACCTGAACTTTCTCGTATACTTCCATGGAGTAGAATTAACTAACTTGATGTTCAAGAAAATTTCCAAGAAGCACCATTACTTTTTTTTTTTTTTCAAGGAAAAAAAAAGTCTTTGCACGTTATTTCTTAGAGATTAAATTAAAGTGGCTGAAGGTTCCTATTTGTGCTGGGGGAAGAATTTCTAGAGATGAGCAAAAAAAAAAAAAAAAACTTTCTCGAAGTCTGGTCGTTTCGAGCGAGTTATTTCAGAGTGCGAATTCATTCTGACCCTTTACAACTGCTGCGTAACTAAATGCTTTTTATGTTTCACCAAGAAATTAACGTTTTACAGAGACCGAGAGCAGCAAGTAAGTGAAGTTAAAGGATGATGGCTGTAGATATCACCCAGTTAAAAATAATTCCTGGCTGCCTTTTTGTCCCCCGCGCTTAGGAAGTTGCCTGCTCGCAGGCATTGTTTCAGATAATGCTGCTGGAGACTTCTCCTGCACTCTTTGTAAACTTGCCCTCTTTTGTGGGATTCCTCCAAAGAAAAAGCTCAATGCAGCGGGGCTAGTAAAAAGCATCCATGTTGCTTGAAAGCTGAAGATGCGAGTAATATTTAATAGGAAAACACCCTCCTGCTAAAAATTAAAGGCATTAACTTTAAAAATCAAGGAAAGGAAGATTTTTTTTTTTTTTTTTTTTTTTTTTTTTTTTTTTTTTTGTTACTTCTCCTACTTGGATATTCCGGAGATGTGTTTACTCCGAATTGCTGGTTGGCAATTTGCAAAAGGTAACTACGATTTTAGGAAGCGTTGTTCAAAAGGACATTTAATGCTCTTGTATTTGCTAGGAGAATATATTGCTATTTGAAAACTGTCTTATTGAAAGGGCAGATTAAAAAAATAGTCAGGGAGAAACCGTTTGTTGCCATTCTTCGTCGCTCTCTATTTTGTATTTGTGTGGACTGTGTTGACATATTTCATATACTGAGTTTTTTTCACAAAGGAGCATTGTTGTTGCTTTTAATTGGGAAGTACCACGATATAAAAATTACCCGCATTCCGACTCTGAAGTACCATAGTTTGACAAAACATAGATTGACAAAAAGTGATCCGAGGCTTGCGCGCCTAATTCGCCAGGAATGTTAAGCTTCCCAGCTACACCCTATGTGGTCAAGTTAGACTTTTGCTCTTAGGCAGTTTTTAATGGTCAAAATCATAGGTAGAGGAAATGTGTATGTGCTCACATACGTGGAATTGAAATTAGATGGTGACTGGCACTGGGAACGGAGCTCGCGGATCGAAAGACTTTTTTTTTTTTTTTATTGCATTTGGCAACCTCTTTCTTTCAGAGACACAATACAATTAATTAACATATTCAGGGGCGTGTTTTGGAGATTGGGAAGTGGTGGCCCCTTGTTGAGAAGAAAACACTTTAAATAAAAAAGTAACATTGTTTTGTCCAAATGGTACTGGGAAAAGCAGAGTAGTATTGCTTATGTAGTCCATGGATGCGGTTGATTTACTCCAATTTGCTTTAGCATATAACAAACTGGCTTTTCCTTTCCCACGCCTGTATTACATATATCTGTTTTGTTTGCACAAACGCATCTGAAATCACCCATATTTAAGATATTTGGTGGGAAATCCAGCATGCCGTTTCTTGCATTTAAGATGCAGTGCAGATGCAGTTCCTAAATTGAAATCACATAAATGTGACCTATGACACAATACGCTGCTGATCATAGCACAACAAACACGAATAAAAGCTATTAATTTAGAGGGAATGTTAATTTAGCAAGTCCTACAAGGAGATATGCCTAGAGAAAAGTCAGCTGAGGCTTGGTGTTGGTACGATGCTCTGTAAACGTATTTAATAAAAATGCAGCGAATTAATACATACCTCATAGAAATCCAAACTTTGAAATGAAGTCTTCTTTAAAGAAAAGCCCTGCATTACGTTTAAGTCGCATATAATCTAAATTCCAGAGTTTACTAACCCAGCTTTTCAGGGATTAACACAGCATTAATATTCAATATGGTTTGCTAGAAGTTTATTTCAGGTTCTTTTGTATCTTACTGTAATTATCATTACTTTGACTTGACTCACATAAAAATGCGGTTAACATTTAAATGCCTTTTTAATGTAGAGAATTATAAATTAACTGTCACATTTAAATCTTTAACTTCTATCACTTAGGGAAGGTTAAATCTTTTAAAAGGAAATAATCACCATGCTTAAAAATATCCTGTGCTAGGATTCTGTTATTTAGATTTTTGGTTCGAGGTTGTTCATTCAAAGAAAGAAAATCCCTTGGTCCGTGTTTACTGTAAACCTCAGTCTGAAATTAACATTTAAATGCCAACATTTGTAACAGAATCAGTACTTGAAAACCACCAATTTTATCCATTGCTGCCAGTTAAGTGGAATTCACCAAAGTCTCCAAAGGTGATAGTACAATTAAAAGCAAGAAGAGGAGTACAATAGTTGCTGGAATTACATCCCACTTTCTTTGCAGTCTAAATAATTACAGAATTTCTAATTATGTTCATACAAAAGTAAACAACACAATATATGAAGAGGCACCGTGTCCAGGAGAGGCACTGACGTGACCTTTGATGCTCCTACCTGTACTTGCATAACGTATAAATGTATAATATACAACGCCCCGGTCAAGATGCAACTACATACTACATGTTAGGGCATTTTAATTATTGAGTAAATTGCTTCTTCATAGGTGTCATAAAATGATTTGATAGTTTCTATTAAAGAATAGAAGGCAAAAGAAAACTTTGCGCTTTCTCGGTACAATTTAAGAATAAGCATATAAAGATACATTAGCATTTTTAATATGGTTTCTGTAGACATGCTATATCCTTCATAATTGAACATGGATAGAAATAATTTGTTGGATCTAAGCCAGTCTGCCATTTAAAACACACTACGTGCAAAGGTCAACACACGAGAGTCACATTCTATTTTGTGCAAAGTGACCATTTTGCTGCTGCTTTCCTAGGAACAAAGCAAATACCCAGCATAAAAATGTATTTTGATGAGGACTCCTAATGATTTAAACACACCTAAACAAGAAGCAAACAAAAATCAGTGGATTTTTAACAGAAGAACACGATATTCATCGGTGTCCATGTTGAGTATCAGTAGGTTATTGTAATTTTCCCATTTTCAGCTGCAGCTGGTTAGCTGCTGCACGCATCCTTTGGCACAGAGGCACATGAAAGCTTTCCACGCAAATTGAAAATGCACTAAAAATTGCCACGAGAAATTTGCTTACTATAAAGAAGGCAGTTTCCCACTCTACAATTCCAGCTCCCAACTTCAGTTCATGTTTCTTAATGCAGCATATACCTTGTATAAAAATCACGCCTTTTCTGTTATTCCGGACGGACTTTGCCGAGGGTCACATCCAACTGATAAAAGAGTTTT